>CM042149.1:120289398-120294398 GCA_023376005.1 Doryteuthis pealeii
TTTCGAACTCTAGTCGCGCAGTTACTTTCACTATCGGACTAATAATTCTCATCCTCTTCCAGCTGTGAGTTCAATAGTACTTTTGTTCTTCTACACGGCTGGCTTTGTCATTAAATAACCCACGTAGGTTGATATATCATTAAATAAAAAAAAAAAAAAAAACTATGTGCTAGCTAACGGGACGAATCCACGTATAAGACACGCTTTTTTCTTTTTTGAAAAGAAAAAGAGCATTAAATACAACACACAAAAAAAGCATAACAATAACAGACCAATCACGAAAACAAGGCTAAACAAAGAGACTAACAAGCATACGGTTTCTCTCTCTCTCTCACACACACACACACACACACACACACACACACACACACACACACACACACGCACACACACACCACCACCACCAGCACAACAACAACAACAGCAACAACAACACAACAACAAAGTCTTTTTAAAAGAAACAGAGCATTACTACATTTATTATACTCGTTCAGTCCTCCGAGTTCAACTGTATGTTCCGACATCTATCTATCTATCTATCTATCTATCTATATACATATATATATATATATAGTATATACTGATTTGATGTCAAGACTACTTAAAAGTTTATTATGCATGTTTATGTTGTTGACTTTGTTTATTAGATCGTTAGAGTTTTTTATATGGGAAATATATATATATATATATATATATATATATATATATATATATATATATATATATATTAAGCACATATCCTCCATATATATATATATATTATATATATATATTTGGAGGATATGTGCTTAATTGAAGTCGTACCTAATTTTGAAAATTAATTAGTTAATAATTAATGAATTTTTAGGCGGGCATATATGTTCAAATGTAAGGCTAAACTAATTAATTTTCAAAATTAGGTACGACTTCAATTAAGTACATGTCCTCCAAAAATTGTCGGTTTAAAGCCATATAAAAATAAACACATTTGTTTGTTTACACACACACACACACACACACACACACACACACATATATATATATATATATATATATATATATATATATATATATTATATGTTAAAGGAGTCTTCTTGTATGTGACGTACACGATTTTTATTGTTATTTTTTCACTCCATTCGAGTTTTTCACACTCGCCTTAGCCGGTGGTTCAGTGAAGGCAAGTCTCCTCAGGTCTCCTGGACTCATCTGAGTATTCTAGCCGAATATATATAAATATATAGTATAGTATCCAACTACAATTAAGTATACTTTATTTAAATCTAATTTTAAGTATATACAAAATTATATCTAAATCAGATCTAAATTTTAGTATACACTATTTAAATCTCATATTTCTCAAAATTAGATAGAATTACCTATCACCCGACCTCCTTATTATGAAACCGTTACAACGGAAATGTGTGAATGTTAACCCCTGTTTACCAATAACGCAATAATAATAATACATTTTGAAAAGGGTGTTAGATGCAATATAAACAATGATATCATTAATGCCAGTGGTCTAATGAACAGAATGTTCGATATGGAAATGAATTAGATTTTTCAAATTCATAGGAGTTATTCCCCTTAGCCAATTTTAGTCTTTTCATATCTTCTTATACGACAGCTGGTACTATTGTCCCCAGTGACCCCAAATGAATGAAAGGGTAGATATAAATACCACCGCTGGATTCCTTGTAAAAATTCTATCCGAGGAAAGTTTTGTCTGGTCTCAGTGCAGGGCTTTGTTTTCAGTTGCATCTCAGGGACAGACAAACAGACAGACAGACAGACAGATAGACAGGCAGACAGGCAGGCAGACAGTGACACTACAAATGTATAGGATTCCGTCACATTTGTTATCATAACAATATATCTTGTTTTTATTTTCATTGATCTATATACCAGCACATACCACAAATACTCATATATATATATATATATATATATATAAATATATATATATATATATATATATATATATATATATATTGTATATATATATATAATATATGTGACCAATTTCAACGGTAAGTCACCATTTTCATATAGAATCATATATATATATATATATATATATGATTAAATGGTGACTTACCGGTGAAATTGGTCACAATGGTTAGATGATACAAGTTTAACAATGATAAGACAGCGATATAACAAATATAAAGTGCTCAATACGTAAGTAGAGCAAATTTATTATTATAATGGTATACACAGAAATAACCTACTCTGTATACCATTATAATATATATATATATATATATATATATATATATATATAGTATATGTATATATATATATATATATATATATATATATATATATTTGAGTCACAACTTTTACTATGAATAAAATGATTAATCGAATAAGTCGGGGTTATTAATGAATATAAAAGTGCTCAATATGTTTGTAGAGCAAGTTTAGTAAATTGGTTGGTACAGTATATATATATATATATATATATATATATATATATATATATATATATAAGTTTAGGGGTAAGGGTAGCCAGTATATATATATATATATATATATATATATATATATATATATATATATATATATATATATATATATATATATATATATATAGATATATATATATTAGGGTAGCGTGGAAAAAGAAGACAACTGTGCTTGGTTACTGATAGTTTTTCGCCTACGAGATTATTCAAAACAAGTCTTTGGTTTAAATAATCTTATAGGCGAGAAACTGTCAGTAACCTAGCGCCGTTCACTCCATTTACACGCTACCCAAACTTTGATGTAAATGGTCCATCAACGATATTGAGCACTATTTACTTATGAATATACCACCCTTAATACCAACATCAATATCAATATATATATATATATATATATATATATATATATATATATATATATATATATATATATATATATATATATTAAAGGTATCTTGAATTTGACGCATAAAAAACGTCTTATTATTAAAAAATTGTTTACCAAACTTAGATATGAATGCCCCATCCACGATATTGAGCACTATTTACTTTTAAATGAATCACCCATATATATATATATATATATATATATATATATATATATATATATATATATATATATATATATATATTAAAGGAGTTTTCTTAGATATGACGTGTAAAAAAATGTATTATTATTATTATTATTATTATTATTATTATTATTATTATTATTATTATTATTATTATTATTTTTACTCTTTTTGAGTTTTTCCCAACATTTTAAGGGACAGTCACTAGTCTTTTCAGCTGGGTCCAAGCTCTTTCGACCATCGATAATAACAAGAATAACATGCTAGTGTTTTCATTCGCCCTCGAACAAAATAGGACGTTGAACTCGCTTCGGCGTCTCTCGTACACATACATGTTATGCCTACAAATTAGGTATATTTTAATTCTAAAACCGTTTCTATTTTTTTTTTTTTTTGCTTTTGTTATCCAACGTAAAACAAATCCTAAAAAAAAAACTTGCAGATGACTCTACTGAGATGCAGATTCAATACTCAAGAATGCTCTTTATATTTGGCCTTGAGCCGCACTGACGAAATAATTATATACTTAGATTTCTATGAATTATTTTCGCGTCTGAGATGATTTTGACATCACATGTTTTATGCATAATCGTTAACTCTTTGCCGAACATACACTTTTTAAAGTGGAGGACGGCTTAATGCGTAAGCTAAATAGACTAACGACAAACAGACAGACAAATAGAATTAAATAGACAGACAAACAAATAGATAGACAGACAGACAGACAGACAGATAGATAGATAGATAGATAGTGTTTATATCTATAATTATATATAGATAAAAACAGAATGAGAAAAGTATGAACAGATAGCATTCTATTTACCTAACTAGATAGATATGAATAAATTGAGATAGATGTGTACATACTGAAATAGTGTTAGATAGATATAAACATACTGAGATAGATAGGTAGATAAATAGACAGATAATGTTCCTATCAATCGTTTTATATAGATATAAACATGTAATTAAAAAAACAGGGATAGATATGAATATATATATAGCAAGCTATCTACCTATCTTGATATATATAAATAAATTGTGATAGATATGTGCTAACTGAGGCAGAGTGTTAAATATAAACAGACCGAGATAGAACGATAATTAGATCAATAATATCTCGTTTTATATAGATATAAACTCACACACACAAATACACACACATGATAATGAATATATATATATATATATATATATATATATATATATATATATATATATATATATATATATATATATATATATATAACAGTATATATGCATAACCTAGATAAAATGAGATTGATATGTACCAACTGATGGATATAAACACAGTGATAGATTAATAAATGTCTCGATATATATATATATATATATATATATATATATATATATATATATATATATATATATATATATATATATATATATATATATTTAAAACTCCATTTAAACTGAGATTGATATGTACCCTCAGAGATAGAGCGTTAGATTCATATAACCACACTTATAGATTGATAGATAGATACAAATACACTGAAATAGACAGATAGACACTAAAACATTGAAATAGATAGATAGATAGATAGATAGGTAGATGGATGGATCGGTAAGCAGGGTAGTTAGAGTTTGAGTTACGGTAAGATATAAATACAACAAAAGATTTAACCATTGAACGAGTAAGTAGAGACAACTAAAATCGTTATCGACAGATAAATAATTAGATAAACAGACATTTAAACAAATGTAGATAGTAAACGACTCAAGAAAACACAAACATTATCAGTACAAGGAAAAAGAAGATGATGACATGTCAATTATTTAATTTAAATTTACGAATTCAACCCACCTTGAAAATCAGCCTTTAAAATCTTGGCTTTTTACCTTGGCACGAAATCATATTGTAATCACCTGGGCGAGGGAGAAGACTCAACAGTCTCAACTACCAAGGAGACAAATGAATGAATGACTAGATAGATAGATAGATAGATAGGAACAG
>CM042149.1:120299398-120306076 GCA_023376005.1 Doryteuthis pealeii
TCTCCAGGACTCTTCTGAGTATTCTGGCAGATTGCAGCAGTGCAGTGTTCTGAATGGTTTCAATCCTTCCTTTGATTCCAAAATTTCCAAACCCTTTTCCAATCCTTTTGGGATTCCAAGTGCACCAACTACAATTGGTATCACTTTGACTTTCATATTCCATAACTTTTTCAGTTCTCTGGCAAGGTCCAGATATTTGTCCATTATTTCATTTTCCTTTATCTTTACCCTGTGATCTGCTGGAACTGTAAAATCCACCAGTTAACAAGTTCTTTCTTTTTGTTTATCAACACTAGGTCTGGTCTTCTTGCTGGGATAAATTATTACTATTATTATTATTATTATTTGCCGTAGCCGGCTGTTCACTAGAGGCTGAGTAACAGCAAGTCTCCTCAGGTCTCCAAGACTCTTTTGAGTATTCCCGCCGATCTCAACAATGCTGTAGTTTGGATGGTCTCGATTCTTCTTCTGATTTCCAATTCACCCAAATTATTTTCCAGAGCTTTGGGGATCGTTCCAAGTGCACCAATAACAACTGGTACGACCTTCACCCTCATGTTCTACAGTTTTCGCAGTTCTTTGGCAAGGTCCAAGTATTTGTCGATTATTATTATTATTATTATTATTATTATAAGTTTTTCACATTTGCCGTAGCCGATGGTTCACTGGAGGCTGAGTGACAGCAAGTCTCCTCAGGTCTCCAAGACTCTTCTGAGTTTTCTAGCCGATCCTAACAGTGCTGTAGTTTGGATGGTCTCGATTCTTCTGATTTCCAATTCACCCAAATTATTTTCCAGAGTTTTGGATATCGTTCCAAGGGCACCAATTACAATTGATACGAAGTTCACCTTCATGTTCCACCGTTTCCTCAGTTCTCTGGCAAGGTCTAAATATTTGTCAATATTTTCGCTCTCTTCTATTTTTATTTGGTGGTCGGTCAGGACGGCAAAGTCCCCGAGATGACCGGTTCTCTTCCTCTTGTCGATTAATACTAGGTCCTGTCACCTGGCCGGGATATTATTATTATTATTATTATTTTATTATTATTATTATTATTATTATTATTTTGAGTTTTCACATCAGCATTAGCTGATGGTATTTCACTGGAGTCTGAGTGACAGCGAGTCTCCTCAGATCTCCAGGACTCTTCTGAGTATTCTGGCAGATTGCAGCAGTGCAGTGTTCTAAATGGTGTCAATCCTTCCTTTGATATCCAAACTTTCCAGACCCTTTTCTAATCCTTTAGGGACTGTTCCAAGTGCACCAACTACAATTGGTATCACTTTCACTTTCATGTTCCATAACTTTTTCAGTTCTCTGGCAAGGTCCAGATATTTGTCCATTATTTCATTTTTTAATCCTTTAGGGACTGTTCCAAGTGCACCAACTACAATTGGTATCACTTTCACTTTCATGTTCCATAACTTTTTCAGTTCTCTGGCAAGGTCCAGATATTTGTCCATTTTTCATTTTCCTTATTATTATTATTATTATTATTATTATTATTATTATTATTATTATTACGAGTTTTTCACACCTGCCATAGCCGGCAGTTCACTATAGGCTGAATGACAGCAAGTCTCATCATGTCTCGAGGATTCTTCTTAGTATTCTGGCCGATCTTACCAATGCTGTAGTTTGGATGGTTTCCACTCTTCCTCTGATTTCCAACTCGCCTAAATTCTTTCCCATACCTTGGGGACCGTTCGAAGGGCACCAAATACAATTGGCACGATCTTTAGTCCATCTGTCGGAGCTCCTCTCTTGTCCATTTTAGAGATGGTCTCGAGTATCTTACAGAGGGACAGCCCAGGTGTTTATTCCCTTTGATGTGATTTCTGCTGCTGGGATTTGAGTTTATAGAAGTTTTCTGGTTTCTTTCTATTGTAATTCCTTTTTCTTAACTATATTCTCTTTTCCCTTTTTTTTTTTTTTGTGTGTTTTGTGGTCATAAGTAATAAAATGACATAAATAAAAAAACACCTATATACAGTAATCCTACTCAATATATATATATATAATAAATAAGGTAATCAACAAACACGTGGTTTAGGAGTAGCTGAATTCTTCAATCCGTGGTGATTAATAAAATACTACTCTACTTATATATATCCACCATACTATTACAATATATTTAATAAAAACTCACTATAATAACCTATGTCTGCGTCGGTGTCCTGTGTGTGGATAAGTAGATCCTATTGTCCTATTTTAGAATTTTCGAATAATGTTTTTCCTTTTCTTTCTTTTTTAATTTCTGTTATTCATATTTTACATAATATGAAAACTCGCCAACCAAATCTAATTTCTTTATCTCTGTCTTCATTTATTTTTAAAATAAATTCAGTGGCATAACAGTGTCACAGTAGATGTTCTCACATTTCCGTGCGACGCGCTTTCTTGACATAAATACCAAGCACTGATCAGCAAATTAATTTCAGTCTTCAATTCTATTATTCGCTTCATACGCTGCTTCCCTCGTAAATTTTTTCCATAAGATAGCAGGTCATAGCATACACATTTCAATTATAAAACATCGAAAGCATTTTGTAAAGTAGACTATATTTATAGATTTATCTTTATTATAATAAATAAACTTTCTATCTAGGGCCACAGATCTGTTACGTTCAGCGCACATACAAATTACAGTCCTGCTAACAATATATATATACATAAATATATAAAAATAAACAAAATAAATAATAATTAAATACCTATACTACTAAAATATAACATATATATAATATATGTTGCAAGAGCGCTCACTAATATCTAAATTCCATATACGCACCTCCTGCAATTCGACAATATGCAGTGGTCGTCTGTATATAAATACGAGTTATTATATCCATCTAGATAGGATAGAACCAGACGATCTCGAACTAGACCACCCACAAGAGTATTATCACAAGTTACTTGAATTAACACCGTCTCATAGCATGCTCAGCGGTGTGAAAGATATCGAAGGGATTGTGTGGGTAAAGTAAGGAGCTGATGATAGGTGTTGGGCACTGCAGCCTCAGGTCTACGAAGATACATGAAAATAAGTGGGATAAGAACTCCTTACTATATATTGGCACTGTATGCGACTTTAGAGGCCACCTCCCATCAGACATGACTTATTTCTTGCTATATATTAATATATAATATATAATGTTATAAGTATCACCAGCTCTTCAAGCTGTGGATCCACGATATGAGATTCAATCTCTTTAGTGGCGGAGATGATGGTAATGCCACTGCTGATTAGAGATAATAAAGGAGGTCGAAACACGCTCGCTCCCAACAGTGATAATCCGAGTATGTCGCAGACTGGATGTTTGCGCAGTTGTTGCTGTGTGGTAATAAGTATGATTCAAATTATCCATTATATGGAATATAAAAACAGTATAAAAAGTTACTACTATATATTAATATATCAATAACTATATAATATATATTGAGAGATGAGCATGAGAGAGTTAGAAGAGGAACACAAAATAATGAGCAGAAAGGAGGATAAGACTAAATAGATAAGAAATAGATATGTGATAGTGGGGTGGTGTATTTATTCTGACTCAGATTCACCATGGGATAGGATGGGAGCTGCACACCAGCGTTGATAATTGCAAAATAATGAAGCATCAGCTTGAGATCAAAACTAATTATCAGTTGTTGGCGGGATCGCGTGATAGCTTGTAAACCTATATGTTGTTAAAAAATAATTTAACGCTTTCGCATAGGTGCGCATCTGAGAGTATCACCCAAAACGACCATACATAGACATACATACGTCTATGCTATGATCACTAATATCTTTATATTAATAAAGGATTGGTTGGTTATGATTTAAAACTATCATAAATGATATGCACACTTCTTTGTCTATCAGTCTAAATAGAATATAAGGAATATATATAATCATATCTATACTCTACTGCTATATAATCTACTATATCTGAAATACTCGCTTTTTAGTAATGTCTCCTCAGTCTCTCTCTCTATTTGACGGGGGATTCAAAAAGATAAATAGCCACATAATTTGTTGTTTGTTATTTAAGAGCGGTTCGAAAACACACAACCATTACCTCATAAAAACAAGGAAAATAGTTCATAACAATCTAAAATGAGGTACAAACATTATTACATGGGAACCGGTAGGACTGAATTATATAGATAAAGTCGAGAAGATAGAGCTCAAAGAAAACACGTCCGCAATCATAATATAACGGGGAGCAACGAATACATGCTCTCATTCGAAGGTGGAAATTGTATTACGAGAAAACGGTGACTGATGATGGAGAGCTATGGAGATGATGATTCGCACGAGGACTCAGCTTCATTCTTATGTAAAGATACATACATTGAAGAATAATCAAATAAGTTCCAATTACCTAGTCGAATTGGTAAGAATGGCAACAAGCTGGTTTGTAAACTCAATACAAATCCCGTCTTGTTGAATATACTTACTCCCATGACGCAGACTGTCAGGCGTATTAAATAGAAAATCCACAATAATAGAAACAACTAGCTCATCAGACTCAGGATAGAGATACCTCAAATCGCATGATATGGAATCATTGCTTGATGTTCTATAACCTACCAAACTGTCTTGGTACGTAACATTGCATTGTCAAGTTGTCGTTTACGCCATAGTATTGACTGGTATATATTCAAACAACATAGATATGAACTGATTCAACTCATGGTGTTACGTCAAATACAAAAGATAGAAATCATGAAAAGATTGGCGAAAGCTACTCATCATCAAGTCCGAGCTATAATCCAATCAAATACTCCCTCATCTGGCAGACTCAAGCAAGAACGTGGTCCACTCAGCCATGATTGCAAGGGAGTTTGGTAATTAAGAACCTCATTGATACTGAACAAAAATGGAAATTATTTCATACTCAAACACATCGTACCTTATATATTCTTCCATCTTCATATATCCTAATTCATAATCATATATTTATATATAAAAACAATACAGAAACTAAACATAAATATAAAATAACTATATTATACGAACCTACCCAAACCTAACTCACATAATAAATATATTATTAATACAACTCCCTCATAGGTATCTAAACACTATATTAAACACATTAAAGCATAAATCACACCAACTGAGATATAAACATCTGGATATATGCAGATACAATATTTGATAACTTGTACCGATACCGAGATATTTCTGCTCTCGTTTGATTTTTAATAAAAACATGTCAACATATTTTTTAATAACATCAACCTGAATTACCAACTATTGTCTGCGCTTTTTAGGTTTTCGCGCCAGAAATAAAGACCTGTAACATGGGAACACATATAATCACATTTTCATGTCTCAGATGTATTCAGTCGCTTTGGGTATCTGGTGTTTTCGAAATGGGAAAACGGCCAGTTAAAATATTCACGTTTGATATGAGGGTGTTGAAAGAAAAAACAATAAAGAAAATATTGTACGACGTTACAAAGAAATTAAAGGAAAAATAAACGAAAAAAGCAGACAAAAATTACTGCCCCCCCCAAAAAAACGCAAAAACATTATTTGATATATATTATTTGGTATAGCATTGAAATGTAAAGGACATTAGTTAATTCAATAATTTGGTGAGGGATAGATTCATAGTAAGAAGTGGTAAATGAATAACTTCCTCTAAGGAACGGAGACACGCTGGAAGGTATCATTCTATATCTTATTATATGGAGATTGTGTGTTTGGTCTGGATCTGGTAACGAAACTATATTAACTACTCATTTCACAGTTCCTTTAGTTTATTTACATATATTCTTAGCATGATTTTACTTTTATTTAAACCTCAACTCAATGAATAATAAATTGGTTTTACATTCTTTAAGACTGTTGAACATATCTACATATAATAATACGCAATTGTATTTATATATACAAAATATTGGTTTACAGTGTGAATGGGAAGGATAATTTGCATATTCTCTTTAAAAAAATGGGATTTTAATAAATATATTATAAGTTATTTATTGATTTCTAATTGTTTTTGGTTTATCTTATTGAATATGAGAAAAATCTCTGGTATAAATTAAAAGAAATTCAATAAGAGAAGAAATAACTGTTAATATTATCTTTTAACTTCCTATTTTAAGTAAGAGTTAAATTAGAAATAATTTAAGCAATGAGACGGAGTAATGGAGTGATGGAAGAGGTTAGTTCAAAGCTGTTCTATTTTTCGATAATACCCTCTGATATCAAATCTTTTTTATTCTGGCATTCTTATTTAGTTGTTATTTAGACCTTTTCATAATTCACAATGATATTTATTAATTTAAACTTAAAAACTTGCACCGTAGGGTGCATAATTTGCTAGTATTATTTATTAGGCATTGTGGCACATTTTATGCAATGATTTTTCTCTTTAGTTTACTGTATTCCATTCTATATGTGTATTATATAGATATATATTATATATATATATATGTTGTTGTGTGTGTGTGTGTGTGTGTGTGTGTGTGTGATTATATATGTAATATATGATCGTCTATTTGTGGGGTATATATATTTTGTTTTTTAAGTTGTTAAGTTTTCGTTTTATTTGTTTTATTATTATATTTATTATTTTTAACATCTTGTTGTTTTTTCTATAAAACTTTCTTAACATATTGTGGATTCAATATCCATTTTAACTTCATACTGTCATAGAAAACAAATTTGGAATT
>CM042149.1:120306086-120330890 GCA_023376005.1 Doryteuthis pealeii
GAGTTAACTTAAATATATCACCTCGCGTCTATGTAGACACGGCTGCGGAGGGTTCATATTTTCGGGATGGGTGAGGATAAGGATCCCAGGACTCTGCGAGTTTAATTATCATGATGCAGATTCATTTGCTGGGACCTTGTTACAGTTCTTTGAAACACATATGACTATTGCTTTTTTTTTTTTTTTTTTTTTAAATTCAGGTACTGGATCGAGAGCGTTCTGTGCCTTGTAATTACTGATATATTCATTTCGTTTTTCCGCTTACAATTTTGCTTTTGAAAAAGACATATTCAAAATAATGTCGAAAAAATGATATCTGTCGGCAAAATTTTTTAACATCTTGTTGTTTTTCTATAAAAACTTTCTTATATATATATATATATATATATATATATGAAAAATATCATAAAATGTGTTCTTAATTGTGCTTGGCGCATTATTTGAAAAGAACTTAATTGTTAAGAAAACATTTATGATATTTTCGTGTAAACATGCAGTTGTATTGATTCGAACAGATTCGTATTTTCAGTGTAGATTTACGGTGAAATGAAAATGGGCAACCAAAACATAAGGCTTCCTCAAGTGAAACAAACAAGGGGAGAATTATTCTCTTTTATGTAACTAATGTGTTCAAGATTACCTTTTTTTTTTTTTCTTTAACTCGTCTCAAACATTTTGTTGCATACTCACTTTAAATTGCATGTCTTAACTTTTCTGTAGATATATCTTCTTACTTCTATATAGTAATAGCATGTAGGCTTTTCACTGCACACTGGGGTACTTGTCTTCTTTACTCAATACTTATTTTGAGTTCGCTTAATCTTCCATCCTAATCCATCCTAACGGCTTCCTCAAAGTGAAACAAACAAGGGGAGGTTCTCTCATTTATGTAACTAATGTCAGATTACCAATAATCCAGCATTAATACTCGTTGTGTTTCTTCCTTCTATTATTTTTCTGTCAATTCTGATAATCGAGTTTACTGTTGGTTGGTTGGTTTTTAATTTTAACGGCATATCAACCCGTCAGGGTTTATATATGCCTAGCGGTTGGGGTGTTATGCATATTGTGTATTCATATATATACTTTTAGTAATTGGTTTTAACAATGTGTTAGCATTACAACACGAAATACATCATTTTACCAGAGAAAGAGAAAAAACATGATTAAATGCTACATAGATGATTTTATGATAGGCCTTACTGTCAATGGTAGCGATGCGTAAAATCATTGCTAATAAATATAAAGTCTAACACACGAGCAACGACCCTGCAACAAACATTGTATGTCTTTGCCAATCCCTCAATATGAGCGTGATACATTCAAAAATATCATACACAACCGTGCCAAAAAATATGCGTCAAGCATATCTTATTGTAATTTACCAGATATCCACCAGTCCATATAATTAAGGTTACAGTGTGACGTGTTAAGTAATAGATGATTGGGTTATTTCCTATACGTCTAACATAAACAAAGGGGAACCACTCTTGACTGATAAATTATTCATTTATTGATATACTTCTTTTTAGAAGACAGGGTTAGGGTTAGGGTTTAGGGTTAGGGTTAGGTTTAGGGTTTAGGGTTAGTTTAATAGGAAAATAGATAAACAATTTATCAGTCAAGAGTGGTTCCCCTTTGTTTATGTTAGACTTATAGGAAATTACCGATGATTGGTTGGTTGGTTGGTTGGATTTTACGGAATGTCAACCCTTTTTTTAACTCAGTTTTAAAAAAAACATTTTGTTAACACATTTTCTTCTATCGGAACCCTAACAGATACTACCACTCTGCGTCAGAGTGGACCTGGAAGTAATAGCAATTAATGAGGTACTTCAAATTCCCAAGAATTGGAACTTCACTACTAGATAAAGTTTAACATCATACCTAAGATACTAAGATGCTCAGCCAACGCCTTCTATTACTTATATGATAAAAAAAAATGGTTGAGGCTTGTCATAAGGGCCACAGGTTTTGGGACAATCATATATGCTAGTACTTGACGTAACCAGCCGATTGATCGGAGGCGGCCTCACTGACTGTCCGTCTAGCCTTAATAAAGGCCAAAGTGGAATGTTGCATGTGATGGACGGCTCAGACACCAGGATTCCGTCCTCTTTTTTTTTCTTTTTTTGGACTGTTGGAATACTTTTGACATATATAATGTGTGCTGGAATCCACCACTTAAACTTATAGACAAAGGATCATATCCAACACTAAGGGACACTAAGGAACAACCAAAGGATTTTACCCAACACTAAATAAAAACCAAAGAATCATACCCAACACTAAGGGACACTAAGGAAAAACCAAAGGTTTCTTCACTAAAGATCGCGCTCTGCTTAACACAGAGGATTTCTACTGCAAAGTGCTCTCACTTGAAGTCTAAGAATGACCACAAAAATCGAAACATGGACAATCTCAACCAAGCATTTAAAAATTATTTTACTTACAGATGAAACGGTTTCAAACTAAACTAGAAGACCTGGCTCATGCATGTTTTTATGTGTCTCTTTTTCATACATATTCATCGTCGGGGTGGGGGGCTAATGTCGGTATCAGCCAATCAGCGAGGGAGTCTATGCCCTTTTCACTAGCGCTTGACCAAGGAGATTGTTTTTTGCGTCTGAGGTGGAGCACACACTCTACCACACAGATCCATGTGCTAACTCATAGTTCGCGCGGAACGGTAATCGAACTAGGAACCCTTGTAGTTTCTAACGAACGTTCAACCGACCTGAGCCTAACCGCGCCTTACAGTAGCTAAATAATGAGAATAGTATCGTCCGTTTTTTCCTAGGTCGTAAGATAACATCTTTTGAATGCGTATATATATTTACCAACTCCGCATGAGCAGGATGCGACTTTTATCAGGTTTGATTCAGAGTTTTCCTTCTCCTAGGCCGGTTGCCTAACCATGGTTAAAAAGCCCAGTCTTCCCTACTATTTACCCATAGGCTGGGAGGGAGATTAGGATTCATACCTTTCCCAAGGGTATTGCGCTAAGTGAAATGCATTACCACGTCCGGATTTGAACTCGGGGCGCGAGGTCCATTTCCCATGACTTTAACCATTACACCACGCGCTTTCATAATTTTGAATGCGTATAGGGTATTCGTCAGTGATGCACTATCTTCATAGCCGATTAGGTTTCTTGTGCATCATATGGCTCGCGATAGCAACCCCAACTTGAAAACGGTACTTCAAGTCGCCTCCTGCAAGCTACGTGCTACTCGTCTAGACATTTTGTCAGACTAAAACTACAAAAACTCGACATCTTAAATCGAGTGAGCCAATGAAAATTCCATCCACCCTATCATTACTATATAATTGAATTATTGGTGCCTCTCAGTTTCAATCTAACTCCAATTCTAATTAAATAAATAATGTCTGATGAAACCTCGGAAGAGAAAATCAGTGAGATCTCACGGGACTTGATAATTTTTCTGTTCACCCTGTATCTTTGCTTTGTAAACCCTTAATACTCGTTGTTATATTATCTTTTATGTTTTCCCACCCGAATAACCTTCTTCTTAATCAATGATGCTTAAGGACGGAATCCTGGTGAATGTGCAGTCCATGACATGCAACACTCCACTTAGGCCCTTATTTAGGCTAGACGGGCGCTCGGAGAAGCCCCCTCTGATCAATCGGCTGGTCACATCAAGCCCTAAGCAACTATATGATTGCGCAACCCTATTGCCCGTCATGGCAACCCCAACCCTTTTTATCATATGGGTGCTAGAAGGCGGTGGCTGAGGGGTCTACATGCCCTGGAATGACGTTAAACTCTATTCGGTGGTGAGGTTCAGTTCTGCGGTTTGGGGAATTTGAAGCACTCCTTCATCACATTGCTCCTGGTCCACTCTGACCCCGGAGTGGTAGTTCTGTTAGGGTTCCCATTAATGAGTTAAATAGTAAAATGTGTTTATAAGAAATTGATTTATCCATTAAGAAATGAATTTATTTCAAAACTTTATTCGGCATTAAAATGACCCACCGATTTTGATATGCCGTGAAATAAACAAACAAACCAAACCCTGATCTAATCACAAATGGATCTCTCCCGAATGAATATGAGTCGAGAACTTTTCAAAATCAAAACCTCCCGAGGATTCCTCTGCAGACAGATGCTGTCACGTGAGTACGTTTGATATTTCGAAAGACGCTTGAAGTAATCTAAGATCTAAACAGCAAAGAGGAATCGAATTATTCTCTGAGAGTCTGACCAAAGACAATCGTATAATCGTATTGTAGCGTAACTGTTATCGTCTTAGGAAATGGAATCAAGATGGCCAAGAGTTCAAATCCTGGCGAGGCTGTTTGCGTTCAATTTAATTCCTGTAAATAGGGTGGGGCATATATACCTTCTAACATTTAAAACGGTTATTTCCTATAGTCTAGTATAAACAAAGGGGAACCACTCTTAACTGATAAATTATATTTATTTATTTTTTCGCATTAAACTAACCCTAAACACTAAACCTTAAAACCCTAACCTAACCTAACCATAACCGTCCTACTCTTTTCCTAGTAGATCAATAATAATAAAAAAAATAATTTATCAAGTCACAGAGTGGTTCGCCATGGTTTGTTAGACATAGGAATAACTTTAAACTGTCAACCCCTGGGGGAAGATGAACTTGGGCAAGTGGTAATGGGAGCTCCATCGAGTTAATGTCTTACCAGTTTTTGGATTAAAAAAGGTGCAGGGCTGGGTTTATTACAGGTGCCTGAGGCGCTCCTCGAGGGGGAATGCCGACGGGATAAAACGTATTTTAGACCCGCCTCCATGAGTCTAGGCTCGTGGGGAGGACCCACATTAATAGGGCCTTGTGCCTGACCCGTATACGTGGATATGTGGTAATAGAGCAAACGGGCGATGTGGCCGGTCCAACGCAAAATCGTAACTGAAAAAAATAAGACATGAGCTTGATGGAGCTATCATTATCACTTGCCTATGTTCACTTGCACGCACAGGTGACAGTTTAAAAGGGGGGGTATTTTTGTCGCACTTTTAATCTACTGTATGGCTGCACCACTTGACGTAGGCGATATTCCCGCAGAAACTATAACGGATTACGCAGATGATCTTTCACTTCTCAAAAATAAAGCGGATCACTGCTGCTAGCCCAGAGAAGTAAAAGAACTGAATCCTTCAATACAAGAACTCAGTCCGTGTCCTAAAGAAGGTATGATAGACCGAAACGTTATAACATTGAGATCGCTACCTCTAATAAACATCCATCCAGTACAACTTCCCGTGTGTTGCATAGCGCCTTCTTCACTGACACTAAATAATTATAATGTTATATATCTCTTTCTTTCTTCTATATCTGGTCGTATTTTCTTCTGGCCGGCTTTGCTTCTGATCGTCTTTGGTATTTCTATCATCTACCTTGACTTGGTCTGGAATCTTCTAAGATCTGGACTTTCTTGGGGACTTTGGGTCTGGTTTTCTGTTAGGGATTTCTCTCTATCAGAAGCCCTGTGTCATTGTTAGTTTTTAGATAATAAACACAAGACTTCGATTTATTTTGATGTTACTGTATTTTCAATCCCCAACTCAGGCATCTGCTAACTAACATAGCGCGCGTGAGTTCCAGTTTAGACAGAGCATAAAATGGCCGACCGCTCTGCCTGGTGTCCAACTGCAGAACTGGGGACTCAAAAGGTCCCACGTGACTTCACATATTTGGAGGGCTTCTGTAATTTTCCATGGAAGGACCCGGCTATGATATGAAAAGAGTCATCCCCTCAGAATTACAGGGGATTGACAATAATCTTATGCAACCGCATAGATTATGTAACACCGTGTTTGTCTACGTTTCTCCACATACTGTCGGCATAAAATAACCCAAAGGTTGACATTCCGTAAAATCCACCAACCAAACAACCAATCCACTCGTCAAAGTTATATTTAACTGTCAATAATATAAAAGCATTGTGTTAAAAAAAAACGACCTCAATGGTGTCGTGAATTGTTAGTAATTTTTACTGCTTGTTTAAATCAATTATATCGTTGAAAAGAGCTCGTTGAAATCTTTCTTTGGCACATAAAACATACGTTCCTCCCACCCAGCCTAGCCGGGGGTCCAGTGAGCTTAAGCCACTGGATTGGTAGAGTACAATTAATAGCGTCGATCACAGAGGGCTTTCCCCCAGGCAATACCTGCCCCCTTGACTTAAAGGGGCAGGGCAGGGCTTGGTTTATTGCACAGTCTAAATGATATTAATATATGGGATAGCAGGAGGTTTTGGTGTTTTAAGGTTTTAAATGTAGCTGGATATTTTCGTTGCTTTTTCCTAGGGTTTTCGCTTTCAACCCCATCTCATTTGGTGGTTGCGCTGAAAAAGAAATGAATTTAAGGAACGAAAAAGAAAGAGACAAAGCCAGAAGGAGGTTTTATGATTTAAGCTTTATTCCCGGTTATAGTCGCCTGTGGCAAGGGAACATCTCCATGATCAGTAGGAGCGACTAAACCCAGTTACGGACTATACTTGAATGGCTGAGATATTCTCTTGGGGGTCGGAAGTCGGCACTTTTTCTCGCACATACGCGGAGGGACCTCCCGCGGGCGGCCCATAGGAGTTTGTTGGTTTTTTGGGGGTGTTTTTTTTTTTGTGTGTTTTTTTTATTTTCGTTTCTTTTCATTTTTTTTTTTTTTGCTTTTTAATTTTATTTTATCCCCCCCCCACACACACACACACAAATATCTCTCCGGAAGAATTAAATTTTAGCTAGTTACTATAATTTCAAAGCCAAAGTATGTGAAGAAAATGATTTGAACAAAGATGATTAATTCGTGGAGTACCATTTTTTGGAGCACCGGACTTAGATAAATGTCAAAAATATCCAGAATCAATGAAAACTTGTGGGCCCCATGGAATTTCCACGGATCGAATCAAAAATCAAGAAGAGCTATTCAAGCCATTATATTTACCAACCACTCCGCACGAGCAGGATGCGACACATAGTCAATTTCTTAAGCAGAGGTTAGCAGGTTTGAATTCAGAGTTTTCCTTCTCCTAGACTGGTTACCTAGCCATGGTTAAAGAGCCCAGTCTGCGCTGTTATTTACCCATAACTGAAGGAAGAATTAGGTTCATACCTTTCCCATAGGTATTAGCGCCATGTGAAACGCAAACAGCTTTGTCCAGGAATTGAACTCGGGTCCACACGTCCATTTCACATGACTCTAACCATTAGACCACGCGCCTCCAAATGATAATTCGCAATTTCATTACATATACATCCTACCGTTGTCTTTGTAATGAATAATACAAAAATAAAAGAGACAAAATCACGACTCAGAAAAAAGAAGTTGGCCTAGTAATTCGACTGACGTTGGCTCGCAAAAACATAGCGTAAATTAAGGCAGGGGGCTTGAAAAAACATAGCGTAAATTAAGGCAGGAGGCTTGAAAAACATAGCGTAAATTAAGGCAGGAGGCTTGAAAAACATAAGATCAAAATTACCAAAATATCTTCCACAATTCACAATTTCATTATTACAAATAAAAATGTAACTTCTTTTTTTTTTTTTTTTTTTTTTTTAATTTTACGTTGATCATTTAAGCGGCACAAGACCATTTGGAATGATTCATTTTTAAAATTGGGTGAAATAAGATGAGGCAAATAAGATATCTGCGACTAAGCGACACCAGATGATCTGTATTCTCATTTTTGTATTGCATCTTGGACGATTTGGACAGGCCTCATTTTTAACTGGAGGGTGTTCCCGCATGATAACGTACGGAACGTTTAAAAACACGCGCATTAATATATAAAGAACCTATGCGTGCAAGGGAGATAATCATGTTGTTTGTCATGGGAGGCAACTCTGTTTTTGAACATGCTTTTTCTAATTGTATTTTCAATATCTATTAATCTAATAATCATTAATTAATTTTTTAATAATAATAATAATAATAATAATAATAATAATAATAATAATAAAATTGGAAAAAAGACTGGAGGATCAAGAAATCAGAGGAAGAATTGACACAATCCAGACTACTGCACTGCTGCAATCGGCTAGAATACTCAGAAGAGTCCTGTAGACTTGAGGAGACTTGTTGTCACTCAAACTCCAGTGAAATACCATCAGCTAACACTGATGTGAAAAACTCAAAAGGAGTGAAAATAATAAACGATGCAAATAAAGGATTACAGACAAATAGAGATGTGATTTTAAAAGTGAAATGGAACATAGAAAATATTATTATGACTAGCAAATATATGCACCCTCCGGGTTCAAGTATTTAAGTTTTAATATAATAAAATATCATATTAAATTAGAAAGGCTAATGAAACTGAATAAGAATTCAGATAAAAATATTTGAACAGAGTGGGTATGATTTAAAAATAGAACAACTTTGAAACTAACTCTTCCATCATTTTCCCTTACTCCCGTCTTTCATTGGTAAATTTTCCTAAATTAACTATTTAGTTAAAATAAGAAGTAAAGAATGAAATTACAGTTATTTCTTCTTTTTAATGAATTTTTTTAAAGATTTATCCCCGAGATTTTTGCTCATATTCATTGATATAAAACCAAAAAATTAGAAATCAATAATACTAAGCATATATTTATTAAAATCAAATTTTTAAGATCAATATGCAAATTAGCCTTCCCATTCACACTGTAAACCGCTATTTTCTTGTATATATAAATACAATTGCATGTTATTAGTATGTAGATATGGTCAACAGTCTTAATGATGTCAAAGAATTTTGTTAATAATTCAAGTTTAAATAAAAATAAAATCATGGAGAATGTGATGTAAATAACTAAGGAAATTGTGACTTGAATAGTAATGTAGTTTCGGTTACATACATAAAAACCCACAATCTCCATTATAATAAGATTACAATCAAAGATTTACAAATGAATCAAATTTAAGCATTGAATGACCCATAAAGATATTGATATGCCATCAAACAAATAGACCAAATACATCTTCTATTAATAATGGAGATTTGCTTCCGGTTTTTGTCTGTAACAAAAACTATGTCACTGCTTACGTCACATTACCCAAAATTGTCATAACATAGAATAAATACACTCAAAATTTGAACATGCAGCATTAGACAGTCCTTATTGTTTTTTAAAACAAGTTTTAATAAATACATGACTGGTATTATATATCTATATATATATTTTTTTATTTTAATACATATTTAAAACTTACATTTCAAATTATTCTATTTTTTAATCCTTTAATGAATTTGATGATTTTACTTACTTAGGGTACAAACTCGCTGACATTGAATTTTTTACTCCCACCCCTCAGGCAATATGTTTCAAAAATCTATTTTTACATCGGCCGGAGGGTGTTTTTTATTTTGCTAGTCAATTTAAATCATGATTGTGTACAAATCATTTGTATTAATACCATTGAGGCCTATTTGTGTGTTAGTAAGTTTTTACAACTAGTTTTAACCCATTATGTCATTGAATAAAACTCATTGAAATCAATCTGCATATTAGAAAAGAAAATTAAAACATTTTCCTCTGAAGCTAATATTCTTATTATTGTATGAGATCTCTTCTTGATGAGAGCCCCTTATTTCACACTAGAAGCGGCTACCCGGCATCACCTGGGTAGAGGGCGGTATAAAAAAGTAGTCTTGCAGACTCATTATTGAATCGCGAGTTGGATCCTCGCAGGATGTCCCATTAGAATCCCTATGTAAAAAAGACATTGCATTGATCCAGACATTCTGAAAAGAAAAATTAATGTCTCCAATTCAAAATACTAAATGCAGAAAAAAAATTCTGTGCTGTTATCATTTAAATTTTATTTTTTACTTATCTTCACAAATATAAATTTAATCTTTATTATTTTTGTTCAAAAAGCAAGATCTGGTGATAGTGAATGTGTATAGACATTTACTTTGTAATTAATTGTTTTATTTTCATAGTTTCCTCTGGACATACATGCACACAAACTGCCCTTTATATATGTATAGATTAACTTTCTATTAATATATATGGAAACCAGGTGGCTGAGCAGTCCATGACATGCAACACTCCACTTTAGCCCTTACTTAGGCTAGACAGGTGATTGAAGAGGCCCCCTACTATCAATTGATTGGTCACATCAAGCCCTAGCACCAATATGATTGCCCCAAACCAATTGTCCTTATGGCAAGCTCCAACCTTTTTTATCATAAGTTCTCGAAGGCGGTGGCTGAGGGTCTTCATGTCCTTGGAATGACGTTAAATTCTATCTGATGGTGAGGTTCCAGTTTTGGATATCTGCAGAATGTGGAGTGCATCTTTATCACCCTTGCTCCCTAGTCCACCCTGACCCGGAGCGGTAGTACCTATTAGGGTCCCATCTATGGGTTAAATAGAAAAATGTGTTTATTAAAAAAGAATTGAGTATCCATTAAGATTGAATTTATTTCAAAACTTTGTGGGCATTAAATGACCCACTGAGGTTGATATGCCTTTGTTGGGTCAGTAAAATGGTTATTCCTGTATATAGAGTGAGTAAGGGAAAGGCTCTGTAATTGGATATACCAATCACTTGATAGCCCAGAGTTTTAGGCGCGATATCCAAAAAGCCCAGGCAGATAGATTCCACCAGCAGTACCACGAGGCAGCGATTTGAAGGGCTCCTAAGATCCTAAGATATTTTCTCCAACGCACCGGTAAGTCCTTTAAACTCAACTTTATATACAGCAAGGACTTTATATTGTTGTTTGTTATTTCATGTGCTAGCCAATAAATTGGTTGAATTAAAGGAAGTATTAATTCCTTTCTTATTGTTGTTAGTCTTAGAAATGAATGCTATACTAACACAATACCGTAAAAGAAAGCAAACCAAACCAAACTAAACTGGTGTTATAAAGGTTGCTGTTAATGGTTTAGACTGACCTGTTTATTTGCTACCATTTGTTTTCAGTTGGATGCATAACAGAATAAAATGCAACACTAGCTGTGAATTTGGACCCTGAATTAAATTTTTCCAAACACATAGAAATACAAGTAAATAAAGCAAACAAGATATTAGGATTAATATGAAGGTCATATGAATACATGGATAAAGAAATGCTGAAAAAATTATTCATTGCCTAGGTAAGACCTCATTTGGAATTTGCTAATGTGGTTTGGAGTCCAAGACTAATCAAGGACATAAAAACTCAGTTCAAAGGGGAGCTACTAAAGTAATGAATGATTTTAAAAAAATATTTGTATGAAGAAAGATTTAGGAAGATGGACTAACCAAGTTTGGTTTATCAACAAAGAGGGGATATGATTGAAGTATTTAAATATACCCATGGATTTTATTCAGTGAACTTTGATCTACTAAACATTGCTCAAAATATCAATACCAGGGGTCATAATTTAAAAATCTTTAAAAAATTTTGTAAAGCAAATGCAAAACAAAATTATTTTAGTAACAGAGTGGTGAATACATGGAATAAACTACCATCATCAATAGTGAATGCCCCATCTCTGAACTCCTTTAAGGCAATGTTAGATAATCTGTGGAAAGATAAATATTCTGTGGAATTAAGATGAAAGTTTATAAGGAACAGTTGACAGGTCTCAGACCTAATATACTAGCTGAAAAAATATATTATTATTATTATTATTATTATTATTATTATTATAGTATAGATACAAAGCACACTATAATACATCATATTGATGATAAGAAATCTTTGATATAATACTGTTATATTGTAAGATCATGTTCCATGAGAGCGGATTTTTGATGGTGGAATTATTTATATATCAAATGTGAAAAAAGTTACCTTTATTTATATTCTTACTTAGGGGCTGGGTTAGCTCAGTTGGTAGAGCGTTTGGCTAGAAACCACAAGGTTCCTAGTTCGATAGTGGTCCTCGCCAACTCAGCGTATGAGTAGCACAGGGATCTGTGCGGTAAAGTAAGGAGCTGATGGTAGGTGTGGCACTCCACCTTAGACGCCTAAAAACAACAATATCCTTGGTCTAGCGCTATTGAAAAGGGGATAGACTCCCTCACTGATTGGCTGATACCGACTTTAGGACACCCCGATGACTTTTTTTTTACTTTACTTTAATGTAAATAATCATTGAAATACTAACAAAATTTTTCATAACCGTAGCTTTGTTTTTTGTTTTTTTAACTGTCAAGGGAGAAGTGAGAAGACAGTTCATCATAAACACAACATTCAAGCAAGTACTGGCATGACTGTATGCACCATTTTAAATTATGGAGAACAAAGCAGTTCAATATTATTTGGATTATTCAGACTATTGTCCTCATCTTCATTGGTATCTGTACAACGTTTCGGCTGATGTGCCCTCCCGCCTTCTTCAGGTATTTCTTGTCAGAGCCATTATGGAACTTTGAACCTAACTCTTTATTCATTCCATGGGGTTATGCTGTTCTCATTCTACTAACCATAGCTGGGGTACAGGTGTTAAGCTGTTTTAATTATTATTCTATGTTATTGCTGCCCCTGACCAGGATTGAACCTGCAGTCTAGAGATAACTGTCACTTAAAACTGTCTTAACCTAATTCCTTTTATCCGCTAGGCTATGTGTTCAATTGGACAATCCAGTGTGAATTTTGGGAACTTATAAACCTAATGTCTTGTTTTGCCGAGAATATCTGCCTATTCACTTATGTATGATTTTTTTTTTTTTTATGGAAGCACGTGGTGTAATGGTTAAAGTCATGAGAAATGGACTTGATGCCCTGAGTTCAAATCCTTGGCGTGGTAATTGTATTTCACTTAGCGCTAATACCCTTAGGAAAGGTATGAATCCTACTCTCCCTCCAGCTATGGATAAATAGTAGGGCAGACTGGGCTCTTTAACCTTGATAAGGCAACCGGTCTAGGAGAAGGAAATCTCTGAATTCAAACCTGTTGAACTCCGCTTAAAAAATTGAACTTGTGTGAGGGGTTGGTAAATATATGTATGTGATTTTTAAAAAATCTAATGTAGCTTCTTAATTATAGGTTCCCATATTGTATTCATTTCTAAAATTCTGAGAAAAAGCAGTTCAAGGCTGAATTAATGAAGCCAAATCTCATCTGAACAATCTTTATGAGCATAAAAGAGCCATTGAAGAGGATGAAGAGTCCAAAAATGAAGTTAGTGGTGTTGAAAGTGATTCTTCCAGCACAAGTGATGAAGATAACTTCAGCAAATGATAAAATACTTTACTTAGGATCCTGGTTTCTTTCATTTTCTCTCAAAATAAAAAAAAAAAGAAAATATTCATAACTTTTAAACCAGGATTTAAAACTACCAAACTCTTCTTTATTCTACTCATCAGAGCAATATTTATCTCCCAATAATATGAAAGCATTGTGTTTAAAAAAAAGGGCCTCAATGGTGTCATGGACTGTGAATAGAAATAATTACTCAATATCAGATAAAGGACTGCAAATTATTATTATTATTATTGTGAGGTTTTCACACTTGCTGTAGCTGGTGGTTCACTGGAGGCTGAGGTACAGCAAGTCTCATCTTGTCTCCAGGACTCTTCTGAGTATTCTAGTCGATCTTAACAGTCCTGTAGTTTGGATGATCTTGATTCTTCCTCTGATTTCCAATTCACCCAGATTATTTTCCAGAGCTTTGGGGACCGTTCCAAGGGCGCTAATTACTGTAGTTAGGTTATAAAAATGTTGTACATGTGAGCATTTCACTTGTTATTTACGTGATCCTGAATTTTCACTTGTTACAACTTGTTACAATAATAATATGGCCCGTGCTCGTTATTTCTTCAATTATCCGACCCATCATGTAAAAAGTTTGGTGATCCCTGATCTAAGTTAGTAGACCTAGGAATCACAAGTCTCCTTGTTTGATACTAGTCCTCACCAACTCAGAGTATGAGTACCATACCTTGAGTAATCTGATCTGTACAGTAAAGTGGAATCTGAGGGTAGGTATGGCGCTCTACCTCAGACATAAAAACAATCTCCTGGTCAAGCGCTAGTGAAACAGGGGATAGACTCCCTCGCTATCTGGCTGATACTGATAATAGGCAGCTCAGTATACTTTACTTTAACTTTGTATCAAGAATATCTCCATAAATGTATTGTGGCCTGGCTCTTGAAATGATCACATATTTCCCATTGCTGGGTAATTCCATGTCAAATAATAATAATAATGAAATTTATTGCGTGCAGTGCTCAGGTGCACCACAACTCATCAAAGTCTCATGTCAAGTACACAGAATAATGTATTAGTGTCAGGAACATGAACAGTTTACAGTAGTAATATGCATGTATGTGTGCACATGTGTGCATATGTATGTGGAGAGTGGCATCAGGTATAGTGTCGGCAGACTACAGGAAGCATGGAGCCTTTGAAAGATTCAGTGCTTCGGCAGCCTACAACAGATGCGGGCAGTTTATTCCATGTCTCCGCAACTCTGAGCATGAAAAATGTTTCCGAAAGTCACGTGAGCAGTGCTGTTTTCTGACTTTGTAGGCATGCCCATGTGTGTTAGAAAGATGGAGATCAAAAAGGTGCTCAAGGTTGCTGTTGTTAAGATGATTAAATCATCCATAAAAAAGTAAAAATTGTCACCAACCCACATCAATTTTTTCTGAAAATTTTTCCATGTGTGGACTATGTTAACGTTAGACATTACCCAAAATTTGAGCTTCCAATTCAACAAACTGATGGAGTTATGTTGATTTTTAGCTCTCCAAATTTGGTGGGGTGGGTAAAAAAATGGCGACTTTTTGTAATTTATTTTTGTCTGTAAAATGAGTTCTAGAACTTCCCTACTACTAAAAATATAAAAGCATTTTTTCCCAAGAAATCTAAAAATGCTATAAAAAAAATCTGAAAGTCAACCAATTTTAAGTTATTGATGATTTCTGATTTTTTTCAAAGCAAGATCAATATCCTGATGTGGCACTGCATCTATAATGGTTTGGTTTGGTTTGTTTTGTTTTATGGCATATCAACCTCAGTGGGTCATTTAATGCCGACAAAGTTGTGAAATAAATTCATTCTTAATACATAATACAATTTTGTTTATAAACTCATGTTTTTCTATACAACCCATAGATGGGACCCTAACAGGTACTACCACTCCGGGTCAAAGTGGACCAGGGAGCAATGGTGATGAAGGGGTGATCCACATTCCCCAAACCTCCAAAACTGGAACCTCACCATCAGATAGAGTTTAACGTCATTCCCAGGACATGTAGACCCTCAGCCACCGCCTTCTAGCACCCATATAGTAAGAAGGATTGGGGGTTGCCATAAGGGCAATAGGATTGGGGCAATCATATAGGTGCTAGGGCACTGTATCTATGACAACATTTTTTCTATTACTATTTCACATATATTGAACATTATTTATACAAAAAAGATAGTTTGTTTTTTGCTTAGAGTCTTAAGCTACAACATCAGTTAAAATTTTGCAAATCAGAAATCATTAATAACTTAAAATTAGTTAACTGTAAGACTTTTTTGACAGCATTTTTGGGCTAAAATGCTCTTAGAAACCATTTTTTAGGAGTAGGGAAGCTCTAGAACTCATTTCATAAACAAAAATTGGTTATAAAACTTTTGCATTCAGGAAATCAATTAACCAACTAGAACTTTGAATGCTGATTTTCAAAGAAAGCAGGTCTACTTCATTTAGAATATTGACGCTACACAATCTTCTTAAAGTAGAGTCGGTAAGGATAGATAAAGCTAAAGTGAATAATAAAATAACTGCAATCGTCGAACAAGAAATCTCAAACTTTATTCAAGGAAGAACACAGTCAGAGTGATCAGGCTATTAGTTTTTTCACACCAGGGTTTCCTAAGGGTCGTTAGTAGTTGTTTCCTTTTGTACATTATTGTGCTCAGTACTTGCTAGTCAGAATAAAAGCTCTGAGAAAAAAGGGCTAAACTTGCAAATCGGTCGGAAAATTAGGGAGATCCAGAAAAAACAGAACCCACACATTTTTTAATAAAACTGTTAATTTTAACAAGGGGGGTAGGGGTAGGGTTTAGCGTTAGGGTTAGGATTGAGGTTGGGGTTTAGGGTTAGTTTAATGGGAAATAAATAAATAATTTGGGTTCTGTTTTTTCTGGGTCACCCTGTATACAGGGTGATCCAGAAAAAACAGACCCCAAAAAGTTTGTAATAAAACTGTTAATTTTAACTAGTGGGCTAGGTTTTAGGGTTTAGGGTTTAGGGTTAGGGTTTAGGGTTCGGGTTAGGGTTGAGTTTGGTGTTTAGGGTTAGTTTAATGGGAAAATAAATAAATAATTTGGGTTCTGTTTTTCTGGGTCACCCTGTATACAGGGTAACCCAGAAAAAAATAGAACCCACTAATTTTGTAATAAAACTGTTAATTTAAACTGGGGGTTTAGGGTTAGGTTTAGGGTTAGGGTATAGGGTTAGTTTAATGGGAAAATAAATAAATAATTTGGGTTCTGTTTTTTCTGGGTCACCATGTAATATGTTTTAATTTTCCGACCGATTTGCAAGTTTAGCCGAAAAAAGATACAAAATAAAATTCATCTTTCCATGTTATATTCATGGATGAGTGGCGTAAGATGCATAAAAACACATTTAACCAACATATTTATTTTCAAAACATTATCAAAGTACGCAGAATTGGCAGAAAGGTTTAGTGAGATTTGTGAAACTGAATTTTGCCTTTCAAGATATCATCAATTTTTGTTTAGAATTGCTACATCTTTTTTTTTTCTTTTCTTTTTTAAGAGAATTACTTTTAAATGTTTATTAGATTGGTTGATTCTGTAGTCAAGTCCATGTAAGTTTAGTAAGTTTAACATGATATTTCCGCCCTGTCAGCTGGGGCGTTAGAATGCACCGACTGCACCTCTGCAGAGGGGTAAGACTCCCCCAATGGAGCCACCTGTTGGGCGTGGGTGGCGACCCGTGATGCTTAAGGATAGAGCCCAGGTGGATGAGCAGTTCATGACATGCAATACTCCACTTTGGCCCTATCTTGGGCTAGACGTGCAGTTGGAGAGGCCCCCTCCGATCAATCAGCTGGTCATGTCAAGCCCTAGCACCTGTATGATTTTCCCAACCCTATTGCCTTTATGACAAGCCCCAATCCCTTTTTATCATATGGGTGCTAGAAGGCGGTGGCTATGGGTCTACATGTCCTGGGAATGACGTTAAACTCTAACTGATAGTGAGGTTCCAGTTTTTGGAGGTTTGGGGAATGTGGCACCCCTTCATTACCATTGCTCCCTGGTCCACTCTGACCCGGAGTGGTAGTACCTGTTAGGGTCCCATCTATGGGTTAAATAGAAAACTGTATTTATAAAAGAATTGTATTATCCATTAAGAATTGATTCATTTCAAAACTTTATTGGCATTAAATGACCCACTGAGGTTGATATGCCATAAAACAAACCAAACCAAAACCAAAAAAACATGATATTTAAATTTAAGTGGTACCAGAATGTCTCACGTTCCATACATTTTAACAAACAAATTTAGGTTATTTCCTATAAGTCCAACCTAAAAAAGGGGAACCACTCTGATTGACTGATAAATTATTTATTTATTTATTTATTTATTTATCTACTAGGAAAAAAGAAGACGGGGTTAGGGTTAGGGTTAGAATTTAGGGTTAGGGTTTAAAGTTAATGGGAAAATAATGGATAGATTAATTGACAGATAAAATTCAGAGTGGTTCCCTTTTTTTAGGTTGGAGTTATAGGAAATAACCCAAATTATCGGCGAGCCTGATAAAATGCCTTCGCGGGTCGGATCCCTGTTTTGTTCCCTGCAGTCTCCCATTGATAGAGTAGCATCGTTCGTAGGAGTTGCTTCCCTTTGTACATACATAAACGTAATGATGTAAATTTTATATAACAATATGGTTTCAAAGAGTTACCTACCTTGCACTTACAATTATTTTTTCCTATCATGGAAAAGACGTTTTGTTTAATAATGATATTTATTTATTCACTTAGTTGCCATAGTGACGAGATTCTTCAAATGAGGATCAGAGCGTAGTATCTGTTCCCGTAGAAAATCTTACGATTATTTTTAAAACACTTCGATGTGTTAATAATGAAATGAAAATATAAACCAATATTTTAAGTACTAGCAAATATATCCACCCAATGGGTGCAAGTATTTAAGTTTTCATCATCATCATCATCAATGTCGCGGCTGTTGGCACGGATTTCCATGACAATCTTTCTCTCATCCGTCCCTATCGCTCATCATTCTCGGGAGGTCTCTATGCAGCATCCCTGCATCCGCACAGAGCTGATTCAACGTACGTTTTTGCTGGTCGGCCCCACACTGGCTTGTCCATGTGCTGGCTTCCACAGGAGGACGTCACTTATGAGTTCGTCCTTGCTTCTCCAGCAGTGTCCCGGCGTGTCTTGTCCGTCTCACTCGGATTGTTTGGGTTGATATGTGGTAGGTGGCCGTACAGCTGTTTTCTCGTAGGGTGCTGTTTCCACGTCTTGTTTCAGGATCACCCGCAGCATTTTTGTGCAGTTCCCATCTAGTTTATTCTCTAGTCGCTTAGTTAGGGTCCAGGTGGTGCAGCCATACAGGCAGTAACTGACACGACAGCAGCCTGGAAAGAACTGTCTCCTTAACTTGTCTGTGAGATTGGACCTCCATATGATCGATAATTTACTTATAGCGGCCCATGCTTTTCCTATACGTGCATTAACGTCGTTTTTTGTGGAGGAGATGTTACTGCCTAAGTATCTAAATTATTCTACAGAGTTTAGGTGTTTGCCATCGATGGTTGAGATGTGGCTTTTGTTTTGGAAAGACATGAACTCAGTTTTATCAGAGTTCACGTACAGGCCGACAGTTCGTGCTGCCTTTTCTAATGTAATAAAATATAATATTAAATTAGAAAGGCTAATGAAAGTAAATACGAATGCAGATAAAAAGATTTGAAACAGAGTGCAAGTATTTAAGTTTTAATGTAATAAAATATAATATTAAATTAGAAAGGCTAAATACGAATGCAGATAAAAAGATTTTTAAAAAGATTTAATAAAATATAATATTAAATTAGAAAGGCTAATGAAACTAAATACGAATGCAGATTAAATAAATTGAAACAGAAGGAGGTATAATATATAAATAGAACAACTGAGATTTACTCTTCCATCACTCTCGTCTTTTACTGCTAATTTTTTCTAATTTAACTATTTAGTAAAATTAGGAATTAAAAAATAAAAAATAAAATTACAGTTATTTCTTCTTGTTAATGGATTTCTTTTAAGATTTATCCCCGGGATTTTTGCTCATATTCATTGAGATAAAACCAAACAATTAGAAATCAATAATACTAAGCACATGTCTATTAAAATCAAATTTTAAGATGAATATGCAAATTAGTCTTCCCGTTAAGACTCTAAACCGCTATTTTGTTGTATATATAAATACAATTGCATGTCATTAGTATGTAGGTAAGACAAACAGTATTAATAATGTAAAGCAATTTTATTAGTAATTGATGTTTAAATAAAGATGAAAATATGTAGGGTGTAACGTAAGTAACTTAATTGTGACTTGAGTAGTCATACAGTTTCGGTTACAGACTGATAAACAAACACACAATCTCCATTATAATAACTAATACAAAATATTTAAAAAAAACACCCTCCGTGCGATGTAAAATACATTTTTGAAACATGTTGCCTGAGGGGGTGGGAGTAAAAAAATCAATGTCAGCGAGTTTGTACCCTAAGTAAGTAAAATCATCAAATTCATTAAAGGATTAACAAAATAACAATTTGAAATGTAAACTTTAAATATGTATTAAAAATAAAACAAACTATAAATAGATAATGTTAATACCATCATGTTATTTATTAAAACTGTTTAAATCAAGAGAGAGACTCCAAATCGGTATCTTGAACTATAAGTGACATGGGAATGAACTTAATTAAAAAGACATTTTATGATAATTTTGGAGTTAAATATGCATTAAAATGTATTTGAAAAGCGTCGTGTTTCTCCGTGAAATACGTTGATCCAGAAGATGACTGTCATTGTTTACAAAGCTTTCTCGAATATAGAACGAGGTTCCATGACTTGAGAGGAAGTACCTCATTGCTTAAGTATTACTTATAGACGATGGAAGTAATAAGTTAAGAGAGTTAATATGCTTCATTTCCAACACATTAATCAATTACATTCTCACATTAAACACAGAAAAATAGGCACATTTTGGCGGCAAAAAACAAAAAAAAAAAAAAAAAAAAAACCCCCAAAATACAGCAAACAATACAAACTATTCTTAAAATAGATTAATTTTGAATGCAGTACTCACATTTTAAAATGCCTATAACTCTTTCTTGAACCAATTCAAACTCCTTCCAGCCCCTCACACCCCTTATATAAATTTCTACGAGTTCCCTTCCTAGACTACTCTCACTACTACTAACTTGAAAAAACAAACAAACAACACATGGAACACACAGCACACAACCCTGAATTGATGGCACTTAAGCGAAGTGACGACACAAGATACCTGCGAAAACATTATCTACGCAGAAGGAACTAATCCAGAACCGATTAACCATACCACAATGAAAAGAAAAGTGACCAGGCAAGGTCTTTCGAAAAGATATAGTTAATAAAAATTGTTAAAACAAGAGAAACATGCCTTTTATTTATTCTACAACTATAAATGAAAAAATGCTGCGCGCGCGCACACACACCACACACACACATATATATATATGTATATATATATATATAGTATATATAAATCCCGCAGTTAACTGTAATTAATCAATATCTTAAATTCAGTGGATTTAATCCTGAGATCCTTATGGATGAACTCGAGTCAGTTATTTCTACTGGTTAGGACAACTATATTACTAAATCCACTCTTACTTACGTATTGAGCACTTTGTATTTTGTTATAACGCTGACTTATCCGAAGTAACACTTTATAGTAGTATAAGTAAAGTAGTCGGGGGCGCCTAATGTCGGTAATCAGCTAATCGGCGAGGAGAGTCTATCCCTTTTCACTAGTGCTAGCCTGATTCACTCAGGTGAGACTAGACCAATTTCGGATGCCTGAGTAACACATACAATCAGCTAACTTACTTACCGAAGACTGCTACTTCATCGCGATTGGCGAGGCCGGTATCACAAGAGGAAACCTTGTGTTTTCTAGCGAATGCTCTACGACTGAGCATAACCACCAACCAAATTGAGACCAACCAAATACTTTTTACCGGTAAGTCATTCTCTATAATATACATATATATTTTTGTTGGGGGGTGGGGAATATGTGCTTAATTGAAAGTCGTACCTAATTTTGAAAGTTAATTAATCCATAATTGATTAAATTGTCAGTGCATACCTATTTAAATGTAAGGCTAAACAAATCGAGAAAAATCAATCTCTGTATGTACATTTCAGAGATTTATTTTTCTCGATTTTGTTTAGCCTTACATTTAGCGCCTAATTTAATTTAATTATTAATTAATTAACTTCCGAAATTAGGTTACGACTTCAATTAAGCACATATTCTCCACAAAAATTGTCGGACTAAAAAAAGCCATATCAAACACATCGCTTGTGTATTTATTCTCATAATAATATTATTATATATATATATATATATATATATATAGGCCAGTCTAAAATCCTGGTGGGAATGAATTAGAGCACATCTTATATCAGAATAATTCTTATTCCCTAAGCAATTTTTCGACCGGTGAACTGTTTTTCTGCCATAATTCACTAAGTGAGGGGGAGGGGGGGGTCATACTAATAATCATTTTATTTTATCAAAATTTTATTTTTTTATAGTTTTCATTTATGCGGGGAATTTTTATTTTGTTGATAAATTAATTTCAATCCCGCCTCCCTCCACAAACTTGTAAAATATGGAATAGGTTTAGGATTCGCATAGAGAAAGTGAGACGTTTTGTGATTGTTTTGCGATTTGGTGAATGGAAAATTGTAGAATGAATAAGGTCACGAATGAGACTAGTTAAGTTAAAAGTTAAGATAGAGATGACCAGACCTTTTCCCCTCCCAAATTCGGCCTTGTGCCATTTTGTAAATTATTTACAATAAATACCTATATCAGAATAATTAAACAGTCGTAATTGTAGAAGTCATGATGTTAGTTCAAGTGACCTGTTATGTAACGATGGAAAGTAATGTGTTATGGATTAAGAGTAGCACCAGATTCTGAGGAAAGTCATTACAAAGTCTGGTCCTACTTCTTTCCTTTTGAAGTCCATCGCAGATGACGATGACGTCACTCCATATCGTTCAGGCAGTTGTGGACCCTCTGGTGGCTAGTTAGTGCAATTCTGAAACATGCAGATGTGATCACACATATTGCAAGGGAAAATTTTCATCTGCATTTGATGGTTCATGATGCGAAGACGGGCGCCGCTCTGCAGCCATGTAATCTAGATATTGAGCCGCCAAGCTCCTGTGCGGTACGTGTCTTGCTAACCCTAGCTGTTGGAGGCCAGATTTTCCAGTCTTGAAGGTGTAATAGCGCATTTCTTCAGCGTTTCGTCTTAATATGGTCTTGAAACCACTTGAGGGGGGGGGGGCTCCTGTCCTTCGCGTGCCTTCTGCGAGTTCACCGTAAAGTATTTACGGGGAGTCTGTCTGCAGACATGCAGATGGTTGACCCAACCATCGCAGTTGGTGTTGCGATAGAGATGGTCTCAATTGGTCAATGCGTGCCCTGCATCGGTTTCTGAGCGGGAAAAATGTAGAAAGAAAGGTTGGTGATGAATGGCTAAAGCCCTGGTGACTGACAGTCGAATGAAGACCAGAAAGATACTGACGATGTTAGATTGATTTTAAGATTCGTGGTTTTCGATGGGTCTCGGTAAAATGACCTTCGTATATATATAATACTAGCAAATGTACCCGGTCAATGACCGGACGTATCTAAAAGATTAGACCATAAATAGGCGAAAGATTCCGAGCTGAAAGACTTAGACTGCGATTTTGTTCACTAAAATTAAACTGCTGGTATAACTATAACAGAAAGGAGGCAGCGCAAATCGGTTGATTTTGTGTTTAATCAATTAATTAGATTCCTTAATCAGTAAAATCAATAACCAAATTTTGTGTGTTTTTTAGAAGGATATTAAGGTGTATGCAATATTCGAATCTGAGTGACCGCCCCCGTTTCGGAGTTATACAGTCGACACGTACATACCAAACTTCCTTTTATATATATAAGATGAGTGACGACAGAATACCAAAAAGGTTCTCCCGCAAAAATCACCCCAATGGGAACATTCTGTTACCCCTGGGTGGTGACCGTGATACTGGAGGACGGAACCTTGGTGCTGAGTAGTTCATGAGATGCACACTCCACTTTTGGCCCCTTACTTAGGCTAGATCCTTCGGCTGGTCACTCCAAGCCTAGCGCCTGTATAATTTGTCCAGCCCAATTGCCCTTATGGCAACCCTCAACCCTTTTTATCATATACGTGCTAGAAGCTGGTGCTGAGGGCTTATTGTCCTGGGTATGACGTTAAACTGCATCTAATAGTAAAGTTCAAATTATGGAATTATGAAGTATGGAGTACCCCTTTATCGCCATTACTCCAGGTCCACTGTGACCCATAGTGTAGTACCTGTTAGGTCTCAATGTATGGGTTAAATAAAAAGGGTTAAAAATTGTGTTAAAGAAAACTCTATTTAGCAAAAAATAAAATTGAATACCCATCAAGAATGAATGAAACAAAACGTCTTGCATTAAAATAACTCAGCAAAGGTTGAAAATGTCGTAAAATCCAACCAACCAACCAAACCAACCCAACCAAAAAGATTTCCTGTACGGCCAGCTCTACGAGGTTAATCTGATTTTTTTTTAAAATTAGGCTTGATAATTAGTATTATTTGGATTATTCGACTATTTCCTCTTTCTTTATTGCTATCTGTACAACGTTTCGGCCGATATGGCCCCGGCCTTCTTCTAGGATTTCTTGTCGGACTCGGGAGCCTTCCTGGATCGGGAACCTTCTTCCAAGTTCGAAAAGAAGAGTTCGAGAAGGCTCCCGAGTCTGGACAAGAAATATTTGAAGAAGGCCAATGCTCGACCGAACATTGTACAGATAACAATAAGATGAGGACAATAGTCCGATTAAACCAAATGATACTAATCTACGAAGGTGTTTAGAATTTACGTAGACGCTTGTCGCTTTTAAGGACAATTTTAAGTACAGGTCATTAAGTTTCGTCTGTCGTCCTCTTCGAAGACAACACCATGGATAGAAATAAATGGTTGACTGATGATTGTGAATAAAGACAAAAGAAAAGAAAGTAGCTACAATAAGATGGATTATTATAGTCTGCTTTAAGAGAGAAAAGGAACAAGAAAAGCGAGAGAGAGGGGGGATAATAGAGAGAGAGAGAGAGAGAGAGAGAGAGGGGGGAAGCAAATATATACTGAGAAGTGAGGAAAAGAAAGATAATTATAGTCTGCTTTAAGAGGAAAGGGAAGAGAGAGAGAGAGAGAGAGAGAGAGAGAGAGAGAGAGGAGGGGAGGGGGGGGGAGAAGGAAAGGCAGAGAAAGAGTGAGGGGGAAAGCGATAACGCTCTACGTTAGATGATTTAAAAGGAAAGCAATAAAGAAAGAAATGAGAGAGAGGAGAGAGAGAAGAGAGAGAGCAGAGAGAGAAGAGAGAGAAGATAGAGAGAGAGACAGAGACAGAGACAGAGACAGACAGACAAGACAAAGACAAAGAAAAGAAAGAGAATGAAAGAGGCAGAAAAAGAGAGGCGGAAGCGATAACGCTATACATTAGATGATTATAGTCTGCTTTAAGAGAAGAAAAAGGAATGAAGAGAGAGAGAGAG
>CM042149.1:120330900-120370900 GCA_023376005.1 Doryteuthis pealeii
AGAGAGAGAGAGAAGAGAGAGAGAGAAAGAGAGAGAGAGAGAGAGGTGAGTAAAAGAAAGATATGGAGAACTCTTTTGTTAGTACTACTAAACTGTGTAATAAGTAAGTAAAGTCGTCGGGGTGGCCTAAAGTCGATATCAGCCAGACAGCGAGGGAGTCTATCCCCTTTTCACTAGCACTAGACCATCAGCTCCTCACTTTACCGCACAGATCCCTGTGCTACTCATACGCTGAGTTGGCAAGGGCCAGTATCGAACCAGGAACCTTGTGGCTCCTAGTCGGAATAGTATATAACAGAAGCAAAGTTGTTATATTTTATATACCAGCAAAATAAAAAACACCCTCCGGGCGATGTAAAGATGATTTTTTGAAAGATATTGCCTGTGGGTGTGGGATTTAAGAATTCAATGTTAGAGAGTTTGTACCCTGAGTAAGTAAAATCATCAAATTCATTAAAGGAGTAAAAAATAAAACTATTTGAAATGGAAACTTTGTTCTGATAACGTAAATATATATAAAATTAAAAAAAACTAAATATAAATAAATAATACAAGTCATGTATTTATTAAAACTTGTTTAAAAAAACAAAACAATGAGGATCGTCTAATGTTGCATGCTCAAACTTTGAGTGTATTTATTCTATATTATGACGATTTTGGATCATGTGACGTAAGCAATGATGTAGTTTTTGTTACAGACAAATAAAGAGTGAATCTCCATTATTAATAGAGATATTATTAGCCTTTATTTTCATTTTTATTCATTCAAGAAAAATGACCATTTCATAAAAAGTTGAATTTCCATGGGTGCGGCAAATTCTCATTAATTTTTAGTCCCAGTATATATACTGATATACTGAGCCCTTTAACTACTTATGCCACTACAATTAAAACATGGTAGTAACTTTTTGATGAATATATATATATATATATATATATATATATATATATATTGTAAAACACATAACATATATATATATATTATAAAACTCACAACACACACACTTATATATATATATTATACACATACACATATATATATATTATACAAAACACACACATATATTAATCACACACATACATACATATATATTTTATATATAGTATCTTATTTATTTATTCATTTAATGGAGACGAGAACAGCAGAGTTTTCACTAATATTTGACGGTGTGTATAAGTATTAGTTCCTAACCAAAACTAAGTCCTTATAATGCATTAATGCATTCATAGATACACTAACACTGAATATTCGTTAAGGAAAAACAGACAACTAACAGACTGTTTATTAAGCATAACATGTAACAACAACGTGATAACCACATTTTCCCTCCACATTGTGTATGATATGATGATTTGTTGTATTCGGCCGTATATTTTCACAACAGATTTACCGCCCTGTCGTCTGGGGCGTTAGAATGTACCGTCTGCACCTCTGCAGAGGGGTAAGACTCCCCCAATGGGTATCCCATACCCTTCGTATATTTCTTCAATTCTCTGGCAACATTCAGGTATTTGTCTATATTTTCGTTTTCTTTCATATTCACCATGTGATCTGCTGGGACTGCAAAATCTACCATTAATAAGTTCTCTTGTTCTTGTTTATTAACACGAGGCCTGCTCTTTTGAATAATAATAATAATGATAATAATAATAATAATAATAATAATAATAATAATTTAGGAAGGTGATCCACTGGGAATTATGCAAAAAATTAAATTTTGACCATTACAACAAAATGGTATGTGCATAAACCAGAATCTGTTCTTGAGAACGAAACGCATAAAATTCTCTGGAACTTTGAAATAAAAACGGATCACCTTATCCCAGCAAGATGACCAGACCTAGTGCTGATTAACAAAAAAGAAAGAACTTGTCAACTGGTGGATTTTGCAGTGCCAGCAGATCACAGGGTGAAGTTGAAAGAAAACGAAAAGATAAACAAATACCTGGACCTTGACAGAGAATTAAAAAAGCTGTGGAATATGAGGGTGAAAGTGATACCAATTGTAGTAGGTGCACTTGGAACGGTCCAAAAAAACTTGGAAAAAAGACTGAAGGACCTGGAAATCAAAGGAAGAATTGAGACGACCCAGACAACTGCACTGCTGCAATCGGCTAGAATACTCAGCAGAGTCCTGGAGATCTGAGGAGACTTGTTGTCACTCAGACTTCAGTGAAATACCATCAGCTGACACTGATGTGAAAAACTTAAAAGAGTGAATAATAATAATAAAGAGAATGTGCCATCTGGTGGATTTTGGTGTTCCAGCAGATCACAGGGTGAAGTTGAAAGAAAACGAAAAGATGGATAAATATCTGGAGCTTGCCAGAGAAATGAAAAAGCTGTGGAATATGTATGAGGGTCAAAGTGATACCAATTGTAGTTAGTGCACTTGGAACGGTCCCGATAAACTTGAAAAAAAAAAAAAAGACTAGAGGATCTAGAAATCAGAGGACGAATTGAGACCATCCAGACTACTGCATTACTGCAATCGGCTAAAATACTCAGAAGAGGTCTGGAGACCCGAAAAGACTTGTTGTCACTCAGACTACAGGGAAATAGTATCAGCTAACGCTGATGTGAAAAACTGAAAAGGAATAATAATAATAATAATAATAATAACAATAATAATAATAATAATAATAATTTCAGATGCAGACGGATCACCTGTTGTTGTTGGGAAAGTTCATAAATATAAGTGACGATTTTCCGTACATCAAATAATCCAACAGAATTTCCGGAATAACAAAAGGGTATATCCATTTTGTTACCTATTGAGCAAAAGTTTTGCAAAAGACTTGCCAACCGCTTCCAGCAGGCTTATACCTCTGTAATTTTATATTATGGAGGCGCGTGATCTAATGGTTTGGGTCGTAGAAAATGGACTCGCCAACCCGAGTTCAATTCCTGGACGAAGCTGTTTGCATTTCATATTACGGTAATACCCTTGGGAAAGATATGAATCCAATTCTCCCTACAGCTATGGGTAAATAGCAGGGCGGATTGGACTCTTTAACCGTGTCTAGGTAACAAGTCTAGCAGACGGAAAACTCTGAATTCAAACCTGTTAAACTCTGTTTAAGAAATTGACCTTGTGTCGCATCCTGCTCGTGCAGAGAGGTTGGTAAATATATATACCTCTGTAATTTCCACAGACGGATTTGAGCCCCTTCGTTTTGTGTAATGAAATCAAAATAGTAACAACCAGTCCTAAGGGATACCCATTGAAAATCATAAGGACATCTGACCAAGTTACCTTTAAGCACCCCTGAGGCGATTTGGATTCAGAAGGACATATTTCGCGTTGCCCCGTCAACATCGGTTGTTTGTTAGGGTTAGGGTTAGGGGTTAGGGTTAGCAGTTAGTTTTATAATTTTTAAAAATGCGTCTAAAAATCGTCTGGTAACAAACAACGGTGCAAAGCGAAACATGTCCCTCTGAATCCAGATCGCACCTGGGGTGCTTAAAGGTAACTTGACCCGGGTCATCATCTTTCTCTAATTCATTTACTTTAAGCCGTGATTATAGAATTGTCTTGGATTTTGTGGGAATATTTTTTGCGTATTGCTGTAACTATCTTTGGATTTGCAAGATTTATTCTTAGAAGGTTCGAGTTGCAGAAGAGTAGCTATTTTGGTAAAAATAATAGTAGGAATTATATTAACGTATTCTAAATTGTTGGGTGAAAAGGAGGAAAAGACAGAGAGAGAAAATGGTGGCTGGCATTCTGTTAAATATCTCAGACGAAAGGACACAAATTGAACAGCATATATATATATATATATATATATATATATATATATATATATATATATATATATGTCATGATTTTTTCTCGATTTGTTTACGCTTCACATTTAAACAGATATATTCGCCTAATTCATTAATTATCAACTAATTAATTTTCAAATTAGGTATGACTTCAATTAAGCACATATTCTCCCAAAAATTGTCGGCATAGCCATATCAAACAAACTGTTTGCGTACTATCATATATATATTATATATAATATATATATATATATATATATGCTGTTCAATTGTGTATGTTTCAAGTAAGTTATATACCCATATTGTGGGTATATAAACAATGAGTTCTTTTGTGTAACACAGAGAGAGAGAGAGAGAGAGAGAGAGAGAGAGAGAGAGAGAGAGAGAGAGAGAGAGAGAGAGCTTGTCCGTTCTTCGTTCTAGCGGCTATGGAGGATCTTTAATTCTTCTGCTCTTCTACTCCGACCATCTAATCTGGTTTATCTTTACCTGTTGCTTCTTTAACTAATATGACTTATTTCTTTTCAAAGTTTTATTTGTCTTTTGTAACTCACCACGCGGAGCTGACAGCCGGGATGAAACACGTCTGTTTCACCCGGGGTTTGACTGTCAACTGATCTAACTAAGTCAAAATCCCGTGACGTACGAGATTTCAGCGGTCCAGTGATTTTCCACTTCGTGATATATAAAAAAAACTGGCCCCGCAGAATTATCCTACAGGGTGTTGCCAATAATCTAGGCTACCACATAAATTATGCAACAAGTATTCCTATTCAATAATAATCATTTGTTTGAACTCATTTATATGGATCCAAGTATTCCTATTTAACACCAATAATTTGCGAGCAATTTTATGTATGATTTTAATCCAAATTATTTGCACACATATTATGTGTTATTAAGTATTTTGTCTAATACTAGAAATAAACGATCTATTTGAGCCATATATGAAATAATTAATTCTCTAGAGACTAGAGATAAAAACAGATATAAACTAGACAAATCGTGACCCGTTGGGTAGATAATTGTGATTAGGGAAAGATGAGTTTGCAAAGCGAATTACTTTTTTTTAAATACGGCCGGACAAAATATTAAACTCATTTTGTAAAATTTCTAAGAAAGGGAATGTTTGAACTAATTTAAGCTATGGGTTGCTGGTTATGAAATCTAACAAATAAATTCAGTTCAAATTCTCCCATCTCTCTCTCTCTCTCTCTCTCTCTCTCTCTCTCTCTCTCTCTCATCCCAGAGAAACTAATAAATATAACGAGGAGGTAATCAAGATATACATAGAGGGGAAGAATGTGATAGGCAGAATGTAAAGTAAGAGATTGGTCAGTTTTTTACTTAATTGCAAATTACGAATAATTAGAACCAATTAAAATGGATTTTTTTTCAAACATAACTCAATCCTAAAAGTAAGGAATACTTTAGTATTATTTTCATGTCATTAAACTAAACAGTAAAAGAGCCTATAGGAGACAAAAGTTGATTCGCTCAGCTTTAGTATAATAATAATAATAATAATAATAATAATATATATATATTATATATATATATATATAATATATATATATAGAGAGAGAGAGAGAGAGATGGGGAGAGATAAAGAAATAGATGGAGTTACGCATGAATTACCGTGTTACAGGTGTTACTAATCTAGGTCAGAGTAAAAGCGACACTCCACACGCGTACAGAGGTCCAGAACTGCAGCCTCGGCACAAACTGCAGTTTAATATCATATATTTGGGATAGGTGTGGTCTTACCCCTCTGGAGAGGATACATTCAGAATTTTTAGGACTTATGTTATTGATGACGATAAGATTAGACGTTTTAAATGGTTAAATCGAACTTAACGGATCTAAATTCCACCATCGCATGTCACCCCGCCGAAAGAAAAAAAAAAAAGCCCTCCAAAAAACAAAAAACAAAAAACAGGGAATTAGCCGAATTTAATGAAATTTTTAGTGTTGATATTTTAATGAATAAAAAGTTTTAATGCACCACTTATTTTATTTAAATTTTTCTATATTTTTTCAGGTCAGTTAAATTTGAACCCCATATCTTTGAGAATCTGTGTTACACCTCAAAGATATGTGGTTCAAAGTTAATTTACCTGAAAAAATGAAAAAAAAATTGAATAAAATAACTAGTGTATTATATATTTTATTCATTAATATATCAACACTGAAAATTTTATTAAATTCGGTTAATTACCCGATTTTTTGTATTTTTTCTTCTTTCGGCGGGGTGACATACGATTGTAGAATTTAGGTCCATTAAGTTCGATTTAACCTTTTAATTTATGTGTAATAGTTAATTAAGTTAATGTGTTTACTAGCAGGACCTGTGGATATACCACGGAATGATAATTTAATTATTACTACGTTTGATATGTTTACTTAAGAGCTATTTCTAAATAGTTCAATATGTAAAAATTATTATAATCTTGATTTAACTCTCTCTCTCTCTCTCTCTATCTCTCTCTCTCTCTCTCTCTCACTCTCACTCTCACTCTTTTTCATTCATTCTTTCTTTCCTTCTTTTCATTATTACAACGTTTGATATTACAACCTTTTAATTTTTGTGTAACAGTTAATGAAGTTAATATGTTTACTAGCAGGACCTGTGGATATACCACAGAATGATAATTCTAATTATTACAACGTTTGATATGTTTACTTAAGAGCTATTTCTAAATAGTTCAATATGTGAAAAGTATTATAATCTTGATTTAAGTCTCTCTCTCTCTCTCTCTCTCTCTCTCTCTCTCTCTCTCTCTCTCTCTCTCTCTCTCTCTCTCTCATCTCTTTTTTCTTTCTTTCTTTCCTTCTTTCCTTCTTTTCATTATGTTTGATTGAAATAGACTAGTGCTCACACACAGTACCTTTTCCCTACTCACTTTTTCTTTCTTTCCTTCTTATCATATTTTTCTGTGTAGCATGTTTCTTTCTTCCCTTTCTTTCTTTATAATAAAGACGATATGATCCCTTATTTAGCTGAGGTGACGACACTCATAAGAAATAAGAATTCGGCGGATAAGCAAAACCAGATAATCTAGATTAAGATTCTTACATTTCATCTGGGACGATACGGGCGGCTTCATTTTTAACTAGAGGATGTTGCAAGATGATAACGGTCGTACTTTTAAGGAACACGAGTATTAATATATAGATTGTGAACAGTGATTGGGAACAGTGATATTGGCACCTATACGATTGTTCTACGGAGGCGCGTGGTCTAATTGTTAGAGTCGTAGGAAATGGACTCGTCAACGCGAGTTCAATTCCTGGACGATGCTGTTGGCATTTCACATAGCGCTAATACCCTTGGGAAAGGTATGAATCCTACTCTCCCTCCAGCTATGAGTAAATAGTAGGGCAGACTGGGCTCTTTAACTTTGGTTAGGCAACCAGTCTAGGAGAAGGAAAACTCTGAATTCAAACCTGTTAAACTCCGCTTAAGAAATTGACCTTGTGTCGCATCCTGCTCGTGCGAAGGGGTTGGTAAATATATATACGATTGTTACAACCTTATAGCCCTTACGACAAGCCAAACCCTTTTTTATCATATATGTGGTAGAATGTGGCTAAGGGTCTTAGTGTCCTGGGTAGAACGTTAAACTTTATCTGATGGTGAGGTTCCAATTCTGGAGCTCTGGGGAATGTGGAGTACTCCTCCATCACCATTACTCCCAGATCAACTCTGACCCAGAGTGGTAGTATCGGTTAGGGTCGCAGATATGGGTTAGATAGAAAAAAAGAACTTCTAGAATAAATATGGTTTTTAAAAAATTGAGTATGTGTCAAAAATAAAACAAAACGTATTCGACATAAAATGACCCAATGGGTTGACATGCCGTAAAATCCAACCAACTAACCCACACGAGCAGGATACGACACAAGGTCAATTTCTTAAACAAAGTTTAACAGGTTTAAATTCAGAGTTTTCCTTCTCCTAGACTGGTTACCTGAAGGTGAAGTTCCAATCCTGGAGTTCTGGGGGAATGTGGACTACCCCTTTGTCACCATTACTCCCAGGTCCATTTTGAGTTTTAAAAAAATGTTTAAAAATTGAATTTTTAAAATTTCAACAATGATTAAAACAAAAAGGTCTTCGGCATAAAATAACCCGCCAAGGATTGACATGCCGTAAAAAACCATCCAACCAAATAACCAACTACCCAACAACTGCATGCAAACATACAGCTCCAGTTGAGTTTTGTTCTTTCCCTGCAGAAATATATCGCGTGCGACTTGTGAAGAACAATTCATACTCTTGAAATCAATGAATTACGACATTTTGCATAGGCGTAAAAGAAGAAAAAAAATTAGGTTAATGGAGGTCACTGTGATCTGATAAATTGCGTTTTCCAACTCTCGTCGGTTCTCGTTGATGCCACCAAGTCACGTTGACTCTACAAATCCCATTATGGCGACCAACACAGCATCCAATGATTCCTCTCGATGCAGACGGAAGAGTGCACTTAATAACCGCACTCGTTAACTTCTCGTGTTATTGTTTTTACTCTATATATTGTGGCGATTGAATATAAATAAAAATAAAATGAAATAATAAATAAAAAAAAAAAAATAAAAAATAAAACCAAATAAAATAGAAATAAATAAAATGATAGAATGAAATTATAAAAAAAAACATATAATAAAATTGTTGTACCGGCCGTTCCTACAGTGGAGAATATACACCGGTTTTCACTATAAATAGTGAGACACCGAGTGAAAAGGTTGTACTGTTACCGTACTGTTACTGTTTAGCGGCAAGCTAGCCGTTCTTGTACCTTATTGTAAATACACTTGTCTCTTTTTACCCTACCTCGACTTGACTTCTTTTTTTACTGTTGAACTAACATCACAACAAAAATAAAGACAAAAATAACTTTCGGACTGTTGATCTCGTCTTCATTATGGTATGTATAAACACAACGTTTCAATTGCTGTATCCTCCGGCCTTCCTCAGGCGTTCTCGGTATATCCGTATATAGCAATGACAGCGGCTGAAAAGTTGTGTTTATACATACTGCAATAACGTTTCGGCAGCTGTATCCCCCGGCCTTCCTCAGGTGTTCCCTGTTTATCCGACCATAGTAATGACTAAACCTGGTAATTATTTCTAATAGTTTGACTGTTGGTTGGGTCAATACTAAGCTCGGATACACCAGGAACAGTTGAGGAACGCTGAAGGACACAGTGATAGAAACGTTAAGTTTATACATACCACAATAAAGATGAGGACAACAGTCCGAAACATCAAAATTATTCACATCAAACCTCATCTAAAAAAACAGACAAGTAATAAAAAAAATGACTATCTCCCAGGAAGCCTCTGATAGGAAGAACCACCTGGGCATGCTCGGAATAAGGGCTTCCTTGACGATCATTAGCGAGAACAGACTATAAATGGCACAGGAAGAAAATTCCTCTCTAAGAAATAGTTGTGAACCTGGAAATAAAAATTGAACCTTGAAAGTAATCCTGGTCTCTTTTTCTTTTTACCTTCGGTCTTCAGTAAATTATTATACCCTCAAAAAAGACCATTAAGCGATTGATAGGTTTAAAAATGCATAATCTTCATACAATGACTGCTATTTACACAGTAGCATTGCAACCAACAAAGCCTTCATTAGATGCTGACTCTGGGTTCAGGCATGGTTTTGGGGCCGAAGCATCATTACCACTAAATCAGAGCGACCCAGCAGTATCTAACGATACCACCAGACTTTGTCGGTTTGATGTCACAATATAGGACTGCCATATCCACGCTGATGCGGTCAGAGCCTTCTCCTGGATCTTTTTAAAGTATTTCCTCTTGTCTGGTGGAGAAAGTCCAAGTAACCCTGGTCTCTTTTTCTTTTTACCTTCTTTTCATTCTTTTCAGTCTGATGACCAACAAGAAGGAAGGACCACATGTATTGGAGTTAAGGAAGAAACAAGTAATCACCCACCTAACAATCTAACCCCATACTACTATCTAATCTATCTATCTATATTTTGGTCTGCTTAGCGATAGATTACTGAATCACGTGTTGGATCCTCGTTGGATGTCCCATTAAAATCCCCATGTAAAAAAAAGACCTTGCATTGATCCAGCCACTATCAAAAGAAACGTTAATGTCTACTATTCAAAATATTAAACGCAAAAAAAAAATCCATTCTGTTATCATTTGAATTTTATCTTTTTAATTATCTTCACAAATATAAATCAAATCTTTATATTTTTTGCTCAAAATACAAGATCTGGCGATAGTAAATGTGTACCTATATTTATTTTTTCGTTAATTGCTTTATCTTCATAGTTTCCTCCGGACATACATACACACAACTGCCCTGTATATATGTATAGATAGATGCTTGAGCAGAAGTAAAAACTTCTAAATGCCGATTCTACAAGTTATCCTTTTGCCAAATTGGCGCTATACAATCTTGGAAGAATAATGGCACACTTGAACTTTCTCGACCGTTTCACTTTCGTTTTATCACTTTGGAGCGGTCTTCAGTAAATTATTATACCTTCAAAAAGACCATTAAGCGATTGATAGGTTTAAAAATGCATAATCTTCATACAATGACTGCTATTTACACAGTAGCATTGCAACCAACAAAGCCATCATCAGATGATGACTCTGGGTTCAGGCATGGTTTCGGGGCCGAAGCATCATTACCACTAACCCAGAGCGCCCCAGCAGTATCTCACGATACCACCAGACTTTGTCGGTTTGATGTCACAATATAGGATTGCCATATCCATGCTGATGTGGTTAGAGCTTTCTCCTGAATCTTTTTTAAGTATTTCCTCTTGTCTTGTGGAGAAAGTCCAAGTTTAGACAAAAATGCCGAGATTGAGTTGGTAATAAATCCCCGGCATCCGACTTCAATGGGAAATACATTTGTTATCCATCCGTTTCTGACGCATTGTTCACGTAGGTCTTCATATTTTACAAAATTGTAAGTTAAGTATATCATTAAGAATTTGATTGAAAGTGTTACTTTCTTTGTTGTTCACTTGCCACAAGAATTAACAAAGATATGAATCTAGCAAATCTATTTGAATGGCATACTACTTTTTATTTTGTTTTGTCTCACGGCATACAAGGTGTGTCAAAAAAGTAACGAGATTCTTTGTACTTTTTGACATTCTGAAAAAAATTAACGTTTAATTTATTCATTGTTCATTTCTATCTTGTTAAATACAGCTTCAAACTTGGCACTTTTATGACACACCTTGTATTCTGAAAAAAAAATAACGTTCCATTCATTGTTCATTTCTATCTTGGTAAATACAGCTGTGTCAAAAATGTGTGTCAAAAGTGTACCGAGTTTTTTGTACATTTTGATACACCTTGTATGCTGAAAAAAATTAACGTTCCATTCATTGTTCATTTCTATCTTGGTAAATGCATCTTCTATCTCGATCCTTTTATGACACTCCTTGTATCCCCAAAACCCATTATTGTTTAGTCAATCTACCCCTATTAGACTTTCTCCTTACAAAAAGGCTTTCATCAATTTTTACTGTGATACCAAGCCCACTAATTACAATGTTTTTCTTTAAAAAAAAATGTCTGCGCAAACTTTCCTTAATAAGTTTCTTCAGTGTACGGCGGAGTGTTTCCCACTCATGTTGGCAAAATAGATCGGTGGTCAGTTCATACGTCTAGGCGTAAACAACAAAGAAAGTTGACTCAAATCAAAGCATTTTTAAAACCCATCTATCGTCTTAAGGTATCACTGCTTCAAACGAAAGTGAAAGGGTCGGGAAAGTTAAAGAGTGCCGAATAAATCTGTGAAATTGGAAATAGCTACCTATTCTATCTATCTTAATCTACTTCTATCTATCTATCTATCTATCTGTCTTTCTTAGTCTCTGTTTATCTATCTATCTATCTATCTATCTATCTATCTTAGTCTCTATCTATCTATCTATCTATCTATCTATCAGTCTGATGTCTGTCTGTTTTCGTCTCTATCTATCTATCTATCTATCTGTCTTAGTATCTATCTATCTATCTATCTACCTATCTATCTATCTGCCTGTCTGTCTGTCTGTCTTAGTCTCTATCTATCTATCTATCGTCTCTGGAGCGTACGCGTGGCCCAGTGGTTAGCATGCTGGACTGCAACATCGTAGAAAGCGATTTTAAACTCCAGTTTACTAACTCTCTCTCTCTCTCTCTCTCTCTCTCTCACTCACTCACTTTCTCTCTTTCTATTTATCTCTTATAGCTACTGCCTTTTATGTATAACCATTCCTACATGGGCGCTTCGTTTCGGTGTAATGGTTAACGAGCTAGTCTTGGAATTCAATTACAATTGAGTAGTGAATTCCATCAACACTTGTTGCCTCATATTCCTGATCTTGTGCCAAAACTAAATTCCTCTTATTTTTTCTTTCTCTTTCTTTTTTATGTAAAATTCCCAGTCATTAAAGCACACACCTACGAATAGCAAGGTTCCTAGTTCAATACCACCCCGCACCAACTCAGCGCATGAATAACACAGATTGAGTAATCTGATCTGTACGGTAAATTTAATTCCAGACCTAGAGCCTCGCAACCAGATGCAGTTTTTTGAAAGTTTGAGAAATTACCCATGTGCAGGAGATACAGTCATCGTATTCTAAGCCCCACCGACAAAGTTAGGAAACCAGCTAACTGCTGCAGGTTTTCGCCGATAGGTGGCGGAGTATTTAAGTAGTAGCCCGGGAAATTCTAGCTCTCTTTCTCTCGGGCCAGCAACGACTTCACATAGTTTAGTCACTTGGTACCTCTGCCCCTTAAGTAGGGGCTTTGCCCCTCAACCGACTATCAGTAAGTGACATTCCTTCAGAAATTCTGTATCACTTATTTAGGACGTAGTCCTACATTCTTTATATATGTTTATGTATCTGTTCTCTATATATTATTGTACCTTTGTCATGAGTATATGTATACATGTCTTGTATGTATTTCTCTACGTCTCACGAATTAAAGTCTATGTTTGTTATTATATATAACTTCTTTGTCGGTGTAATTTATGTACACATATGTACCCATGCTGGAAGGTTATTTTGAGCCTTCCAACTTACCATAAGAACTAAATATCTTATAGTGGCGTCGACAGTCGAGGCAGAACTACGGTTTTAGGAACGACTTTAACGGAGATTAGAAAAAAGTCCGTTGGGTTAATACTGAGTTGGTCGGGAGTGGGTTCTAGCAAATTCTTAGACTGATCAGTTCTCTACAAATACTGGCTTCTCCTTATAAAAAAGAAAAACGAGTTTAAGTCTTACTTAGAGCTTGTCTTTTATTGTCTCCGATAGTCTCGGACAATTCGGTACCGAACCATTTGGTTCCGGACAATTTGGTACCGGGTAATTCTTTACAAGGACAATTTGGTACCGGACAATTCGGTACTGGATTATTACACTGATTATTTCTTAGAAGAAAATATTTTTAATGGGGAGTGATAAGAAAGAATTGAATTAAAAATATTTCATTCAAATTTTAGAAATATATCTCAAAATGGTTTTAGCCTACAGAAATATAACATTTGGGTAATTCCATGTCAAATCATCCAGGCCATGTCACACCCCATTAAATTTTTCTGTAATTTTATGGATTATGTTAAAGTTTGACAATCCCCAAAATTTGAGCTTCCAATTCCAGCGGAGTTATGTCGATTTTTAGCTTTCCAAATTTGAGGGAGGTCGCGAAAAATGGCAACATTTTATAACCAATTTTTATCTGTAAAATGAGTTCTAGAGCTTCCCTACTTCTAAAAAAATGGTTCCTAAAAGCATTTTAGCCCAAGGCATCCAAAAATGCGGTCAAAAAAGTCTTAGAGTTAACCAATTTTAAGTTAAACACAGATTTTCGGGGATCAAAACTCCCTGACATGAATAGGAACTCAACTGGTACATTGTCACTTCTGTTGATGTAGGATGTGTCTTCTTGACGTAATTACCTTTGTGGGGATTAGAATAAAATGAAAACAGTAAAAAAAGAAAGAAGAAAGGAGTCCTGACTGGAAGAATCCTCTGGCATGCGCAAAGAAAAGGCCCCTTCCTGGCACCAAAAAGATCTCTCGGCCATTCAAACGCAAACCTTTATTGGAAACACACGCTATTGTCTGGCTCAGGAGAAAATCTCCTCTCCTAGAAATAGAAATGAAACTAGAAATAAAGTCTGAACCTTAAAAGTATCTTTTGCCTTAGTTTCTCGCCCCCCCCCCTTAATTCCTTTTCAGCTCGACGAAAGAAAGAACCACATATGGGGTTTAAAAAAAGAAATTAACAACCCCAGCAGCAACACGCACCAAATAACGAAAGCCTAACCCCACATAAAATCTTACCTCATACATTTCGTGTCCCCTATTATGTGAGAGATGTAATCCCAAACAGTGCGCTTAATGAGAATGAGTCAAAATTTGGACGAAGTTAAGCAAAAAATATTGACGTTCCCAAAAACCTCCCACAAACAAGAGAAAAATTAAAAAATCAATAAGAATCAAAAACACTAGGTACCACCAAATTTCCCTGTGAAATTTACCCCCCCCCCATATTTAACACAATGAGTGAGACTTGCATAAAGGTTAATATTATCTTGAAAAAGTTTTGTCCATTCGAAAGAAGAAACATTAAACAAACTCCTGGTGATTTTTAAACAAAATTTCAACTTACGGAAATAATGAGAATTATGAACAAAAAAACAATGTTTACATTTTTGCACCGTTAAATCAATTAAAATTTAACATAGCTAAAAACAAGTTGTGACTAGAGGTTTTTTAAAAAATTCTATGAAAAATCAATTAATGGTCCGATTTTCACGAAAATTTCCATAATTACTTACTTTTTAATGAAAATATGTCTGAAATAGTTTTTTCCTAAAATATATTAGGCGAAATATTTTTACGATGTCTACCTCCCCTTATTTAATTTTATGAAATATGAAAAAATGAACCGACAAAAAAACGATTTTTACGTTTTTTCTATAAAGATAAGAGGCTGATTAATTATATGAAAAGATTTTTATAAGTTTCAATGCCAGAGGTTTTTAGTAAAGGAACCATGAATACAGAATTCTGCTAAAAATATCAATAAAGAAATTGACCGTGTTGTAAAAAGACGGACTGTTTTATTTATTTTTCAAGATAACGGTGAGTAATTTTTCTCCAATCGGATAATTTGATCTTTAAATTAACTGTTTTTCTTTGTAACAGCTCATTATGTTCGTTATTTTTTAGGCCAATGAAATCTGTGTAATGTGTCTGGAGAAGCCGTTTGAGGTGAATGATCCTCAAGATCTAGAAAGGGAGGAGGGTGCTATCTTCTTTAACCCTGTGTTTTACACCAATGTGATGCCCACATTAACTCAGGTTGATACTAAGAGCAGAAAAGGATGTAAATGGTTCTGGAAATACTGACAAACTCATTTGCAAAGTTTGTGATGAAGGTCGATTATTTGTAATGAAAAAAAAGTGATTTTTACAAATGAGACTTGAGGATCATTCACTATCTTACTTCTTTTCAAGTGTTTTCCATATTTCAATTCAATCTGTAGTGCATTCACAAACGTTCTGGGCAAGAACCTCGACAAGGTCCTGCTCCAATACACACATTGAATTGCTAAGCAAATAAGGTAATTTGTTGTCTGGGTTATGTGGTCTGGAACTTGATAATCTTTTATGAATACTAACTTTAAAAACATTGAGTTGGTTTTTGACCACCAATTATGCTGACAATCGCAAATTTCTTTTTTGCGAGATTTTAAAAAAAGTTTTAAAATATTTACGTTTCTTCCTTCAATACGGCCTAAACTGATCACGTGACCTATTTTGGTGGTATCTACAAAACGCATAAAAATTTTGAAAGATATTCCAGATGTTTTTTTTCTTCTGGTGTCAGCTGATTCTTCAAATATGTACAGTCGTATAACCGAGGAAAAGAAACATACACACATGACGTGTAAATAAGCGGGCGCTTAAAATCTCCATCTTAGGGAAACGAGGCGCGTGGTCTACTGGTTAGAGTCGTAGGAAATGGACTCGTCGACCCGAGTTTAAACCTTTGACGAAGCTACAGTTCAAATAGAGCTAATACTCTTGGGAAAGGTATGAATCCAACTACTCTCCCTCCAGCTATGGGTAAATAGTAGGACAGACTGAGCTCTTTAACCGTAGTTAGGCAACCATTCCAGAAGAAGGAAAACTCCAAATTCAAACCTGTTGAATTTTGCTTAAGAAATCAACCTTGTGTCACATCCTACTCGTGCGAAGGAGCCCTGTCGGTGGGGCGTTAGAATGCACCGACTGCACCTATGCAGAGGGGTAAGACTCCCCCAATGGGGCTACCTGTTGGCCGTGGGTGGCGACCCGTGATGCTTAAGGATAGAGCCCAGGTGGATGAGCAGTTCATGACATGCAATACTCCACTTTGGCCCTATCTTGGGCTAGACGGGCAGTCGGAGAGGCCCCCTCCGATCAATCGGCTGGTCACGTCAAGCCTATATGATTTTCCCAACCCTATTGCCCTTATGGCAAGCCCCAGCCCCTTTTTATCATATGGGTGCTAGAAGGCGGTGGCTGCAGGTCTATATGTCCTGGGAATGACGTTAAACTCTATCTGATGGTGAGGTTCCAGTTTTGGAGGTTTGGGGAATGTGGAGCACCCCTTCATCACCATTGCTCCCTGGTCCACTCTATGGGTTAAATAGAAAAATGTATTTATAAAAAAATTGTATTATCCATTAAGAATTGATTTATTTCAAAACTTTATCGGCATTAAATGACCCACTGAGGTTGATATACCGTAAAACAAAACAAACCAAACCAAACTAAATCGTGCGAAGGAGTTTGGTAAATATATTAAATATATACAAAGTGTTTATATAAAAAGAATCCTGCTGCTGATTTTAAGATAGCGACCATGCAGAAGTGCGATAATCAAAAAGGAAACCAAGAATAAAACTTCACTGAATGGTCCAATTGGACACATGACCTAGTGGATAAGGTAGTTAGGTTAAGACAGTTCTAAGTGACAGTTATCTCTGGATTCCGGGTTCAATCCTGAGTAGAGGCAGTAATATAGAAAAATAATTAACACAACTCCTACCCCAGCTATGGTTAGCGGAATGAGAACAGGATACCCCCGTGGACTGAATAAAGAGTTAGGTTCAAAGTTCCCTGATGGCTCCCGATTACGACAAGAAGGTTCCGGACTACGACAAGAAGGTTCCCGAGTCCGAAAAGAAGGTTTTCCGAAAAGAAGGTTCCCGAGTCCGAGAAGGTTCCCGAGTCCGACAAGGAATACCTGAAGAAGGCCGGAGGGCATATTGGCCGAAACGTTGTACGAATAACAATAAAGATGGGGACAATAGTCCGAATAACGCAGATAATATTAAAACTTCAAGAGTTGAACTTTCATTTGTTTTTTACTAAATGACTCATTTGTACAACGCGAGTTATTAAAACTTGCTCCGCTCTGTCAGCTGGGCTGTAGAATCCACCTCTGTTGGCTGGGGTGGCAACCCATGGTACTTAAGGACGGATTCAAACCTGTTAAACTCCGCTTGATGTGGTCACTACTAGAATAGACAGCCCTAATTAGTGATCTATTTCACTAATAATTTAAGACAAAAAACAACACTAGAGAATTGTCGATCACGGTGCGTACTGATTATCGCCCTTGGATCACCGGTTCCTGAAAAAAAAATCAATATCAAAATTTCTTTCCCCTTGTAATCACATTCTTGTCCTGTGTATGACAATGAACTGACCCCCGTGTTGAAGCTCCAAATCTGGAGTCCAAGGCAGTATGGCCTCACCCCTTTGTTGTTAATCTTCTGACCCGGTTAGTTGGTCGGTTTAAATTGTACGGCATGTCAACCCTTGTTGGCTTATTTTATGCTGAAGACATTTTGTTTAGTTAATTCTTGATTGGTATTCAATTTTTAAAAATTCAATTTTCAAAAAATTCAATTTTTAAAAAATTCAATTTTTAAAAAAATTCAATTTTAAAAAGATTGAATTTTTAAAAAAAATTAATTTTTTTAAAAATTAAATTTTTTTTAAATTAAATTTTTTTAAACAGACTTTTTAAAACTCATTTTTTTCTATTTAACACATAGATGGAACCCTAACAGGTACTACCATTCTGGGTCGGTGGACCTGCGACTGGGGTTCCGTTCTTAAGCATCACAGGTCACCACACACGGCCAACAGGTGGTCCCATTGGGGGGGGGGGTTCATCCTTCTGTAGAGGTGAAGTCGGTGTATTCTACAGCCGCAGCCGACAGGGTGGACAATAACATGGTATCAAGCATTCCTAACTAATATGAATAATTTTCAAATAATCTATTTGACCCATAGACGGTACCAGGGCCGGTGATAAGATCTTATTCTCATTGATATGCACCCGAAACTCGCCTCTGCATTTATTTCTATCAGTGGCCGAACCACTTCAGCTAACAGGGGTGACAGCAATTCTACCACTCATGATCAGGAGGTTGCAAGTTCAATCTCGAGTCACTCGCTATACCCCCTCTCTCGCACAGGCCACACACACACACACACACACGCGCGCGCCGCGCTTAGTCCTTGGGGGCAGGGAATTCTAATAAATCTATTTGAATTCACCTCCGCTACTCACCCCGTGCTCTCTGTTACAGTTTTAACAGAGTTTTCCTTCTCCTAACCTGGTTGCCCAACCAAGATTAAAGAGCCCTGTCTGTCCTACTATTTACCCATAACTGGAAGGAGAATAGTTGGATAAATACCTTTTCTAAGGTATGAAACTGTAGCGAAATTGATAGGGTGGGCCCACGTTAATAGGGCCTTGTGCCTAACCCGTACAAGTGGGGTACGAGGTAAATAAAAAATTCTCCAATAACGAAATATTAAAAATAAAAGCAAGAAATTAGTCGCGAAAAAAATTTAAAAAAATAAAGAAAAAAATCCTTATAAATAATAATTACCTATGTTTTATTGAACATTTTATTTATGGTCAGCGGGGCGGCCTAATGTCGGTATCAGCCAGACAGCGAGGGAGTCTATCCTCCTTTCGCTAGCGCTAGACCAAGAAGATTATTTTAGCGGATGAGGTGAAGCGCCACACGAACTATTAGCTCAACACTTTACCGCACAGATCCCTGTGCTACTCATACGCTGAGTTGGTGAGGGCCGGTATCGAACCAGGAACATTGTGATTCCTAGCCGAACGCTATACCGACTAAGCTAAACCGACCCTACTAAAATATCTTATTCTTAACTCGCAGAGCTACCCGGTGTTGCCCGGGATGTAGGTAGAGTACCATCATCATCATCATCATCATCATCATCATCATCATCGTCATATCTATATTTATTAATAATGGAGATTCGTTTCCGGTTTTTGTCTGTAATAAAAATTACGTCACTGTTTACGTCACATTACCCAAAATCGTCATAACATAGAATAAATACACTCAAAATTTGAACATGCAACATTAGACAGTCCTCATTGTTTTTTAAAACAAGTTTTAATAAATACATGACTGGTATTATATATCTATATATAGTTCGTTTTATTTTAATACATATTTAAAGTTTACATTTCAAATTGTTTTATTTTTTAATCCTTTAATGAATTTGATGATTTTACTTACTTAGGGTCCAAACTCGTCGACATTGAATTTTTTACTCCCACCCCTCAGGCAATATGTTTCAAAAATCTATTTTTATATCACCCGAAGGGCGTTTTTTATTTTGTACTTGTTATTATAATGGAGATTGTGTGTTTGTTTATCAGTCTGTAACCGAAACTATATGACAACACAAGTCACAATTACGTTATTTACGTTACACCCTACATATTTTCATCTTTATTTAAACATCAATTACTAATAAAATTGCTTTACATTATTAATACTGTTTGTCTTACCTACATACTAATAACATGCAATTGTATTTATATATACAACAAAATAGCGGTTTAGAGTCTTAACGGGAAGGCTAATTTGCATATTGATATTAAAGATTTGATTTTAATAGATATGTGCTTAGTATTATTGATTTCTAATTGTTTGGTTTTATCTCGATGAATATGATCAAAATTCCCGGGGATAGATTTTAAAAGAAATCCATTAACAAGAAGAAATAACTGTAATTTTATTTTTTATTTTTTAGTTACTAATTTTACTAGATAGTTAAATTAGAAAAAATTAGCAGTAAAAGACGGGAGTGATGGAAGAGTAAATCTCAGTTGTTCTATTTATATATTATACCTCCTTCTGTTTCAATTTATTTTATCTGTATTCTTATTTACTTTCATTAGCCTTTCTAATTTAATTTTATATTTTATTACATTAAAACTTAAATGCTTGTACTCTGTTTCAAATCTTTTTATCTGCATTCGTATTTAGTTTCATTAGCCTTTCTAATTTAATATTATATTTTATTACATTAAAACTTAAATACTTGCACTCTGTTTCAAATCTTTTTATCTGCATTCGTATTTAGTTTCATTAGCCTTTCTAATTTAATATTATATTTTATTACATTAGAAAAGGCAGCAGGAAGTGTCGGCCTGTACGTGAACTCTGATAAAACTGAGTTTATGTCTTTCCAAAACAAAAGCGACATCTCAACCATCGACGGCAAACTCCTAAACTCTGTAGAATAATTTAGATACTTAGGCAGTAACATCTCCTCCACAGAAAACGAGGTTAATGCACGTATAGGAAAAGCATGGGCCGCTATAAATAAATTATCGATCATATGGAGTTCTTCCAGGCTGCTGTCGTGTCAGTACTGCTGTATGGCTGCACCACCTGGACCCTAACTAAGCGACTAGAGAATAAACTAGATGGGAACTGCACAAGAATGCTGCGGGTGATCCTGAACAAGACGTGGAAACAGCACCCTACGAGAAAACAGCTGTACGGCCACCTACCACATATCACACAAACCATCCGAGTAAGACGGACAAGACACGCAGGACACTGCTGGAGAAGCAAGGACGAACTCATAAGTGACGTCCTCCTGTGGAAGCCAGCACATGGACAAGCCAGTGTAGGCCAACCAGCAAAAACGTACGTTGATCAGCTCTGTGCGGATGCAGGATGCTGCATAGAGGACCTCCAGAGAATGATGAGCGATAGGGACGGATGGAGAAAGATTGTCATGGATATCCATGCCAACAGCGCGACATGATGATGATGATGAAAACTTAAATACTTGCACCCATTGGGTGGATATATTTGCTAGTACTTAAAATATTGGTTTATATTTTCATTTCATTATTAACACATCGAAGTGTTTTAAAAATAACCGTGAGATTTTCTACGGGAACAGATACTACGCTCTGATCCTCATTTGAAGAATCTCGTCACTATGGCAACTATATAAGTGAATAAATAAATATTATTAAACAAAACGTCTTTTGCATGATAGGAAATAACTGTAAGTGCAAGGTAGGTAACTCTTTGAAACCATATTGTTATATAAAAATTTACATCATTTCGTTTATGTATGTACAAAGGGAAGCAACTCCTACGAACGATTCTACTCTATCAATGGGAGACTGCAGGGAACAAAATAGGGATCCGACCCGCGAAGGCATTTTATCAGGCTCGCCGATAATTTGGGTTATTTCCTATAACTCCAACCTAAAAAAGGGGAACCACTCTGAATGAATTTTATCTGTTAATTAATCTATCCATTATTTTCCCATTAACTTTAAACCCTAACCCTAAACTCTAACCCTAACCCTAACCCCGTCTTCTTTTTTCCTAGTAGATAAATAAATAAATAATTTATCAGTCAATCAGAGTGGTTCCCCCTTTTTAGGTTGGAGTTATAGGAAATAACCTAAATTTGTTTGTTAAAATGTATGGAACGTGAGACATTCTGGTACCACTTAAATTTAAATATCATGTTTTTTTGGGTTTGGTTTGTTTTGTTTTACGGCATATCAACCTCAGTGGGTTATTTAATGCCGATAAAGTTTTGAAATGAATCAATTCTTAATGGATAATACAATTCTTTTATAAATACAGTTTTCTATTTAACCCATAGATGGGACCCTAACAGGTACTACCACTCCGGGTCAGAGTGGACCAGGGAGCAATGGTGGTGAATGGGGTGCTCCACATTCCCCAAACCTCCAAAACTGGAACCTCACCATCAGATAGAGTTTAACGTCATTCCCAGGACATGTAGACCCGCAGCCACCGCCTTTTAGCACCCATATGATAAAAAGGGATTGGGGGTTGTCATAAGGGCAATAGGGTTGGGAAAATCATATAGGTGCTAGGGCTTGACGTGACCAGCCGATTGATCGGAGGGGGCCTCTCCAACCGCCCGTCTAGCCCAAGATAGGGCCAAAGTAGAGTATTGCATGTCATGAACTGCTCATCCACCTGGGCTCTATCCTTAAGCATCACGGGTCGCCACCCACGCCCAACAGGTGGCCCCATTGGGGGAGTCTTACCCCTCTGCAGGGGTGCAGTCGGTGCATTCTAACGCCCCAGCTGACAGGGCGGAAATATCATGTTAAGCTTACTAAATTTACATGGACTTGACTACAGAATCACCCAATCTAATAAACATTTAAAAGTAATTCTCTTGAAAAAGAAAAGAAAAAAAAAAGATGTAGCAATTCTAAACAAAAAATTGAGGATATCTTGAAAGGAAAACTTCAGTTTCACAAATCTCACTAAACCTTTCTGATAATGTTGCGTTCTTTGATAATGTTTTGAAAATAAATATGTTGGTTAAATTTGTTTTTATGCATCTTACACCACTCATCCATGAATATAACATGGAAAGATCAATTTTATTTTGTATCTTTTTTCGGCTAAACTTGCAAATCGGTCGGAAAATTAAAACATATTACTGGGTAACCCAGAAAAAACAGAACCCAAATTATTTATTTATTTTCCTGTTAAACTAACCCTAAACTCCAACCTCAACCCTAAAACCTAACCCTAAAACCCTAACCCCCCTTAGTTAAAATTAACAGTTTTATTACAAAATTTTTGGGTTCTGTTTTTTCTGGATCACCCTAATTTTCCGACCGATTTGCAAGTTTAGTCCTTTTTTCTCAGAGCTTTCATTCTGACTAGTAAGTACTGAGCACAATAATGTACAAAAGGAAACAACAAATAGTAATAGAAAAAATGTTGTCATAGATGCATTGCCCTAGCACCTATATGATTCCCCAATCCTATTGCCCTTATGGCAAACCCCAATCCTTCTTACCATATGGGTGCTAGAAGGCGGTGACTGCGGGTCTACATGTCCTGGGAATGACGTTAAACTCTATCTGATGGTGAGGTTCCAGTTCTGGAGGTTTGGGGAATGTGGATCACCCCTTCATCACCATTGCTCCCTGGTCCACTTTGACCCGGAGTGGTAGTACCTGTTAGGGTCCCATCTATGGGTTGTATAGAAAAACATGAGTTTATAAACAAAATTGTATTATGCATTAAGAATGAATTTATTTCACAACTTTGTCGGCATTAAATGACCCACTGAGGTTGATATGCCGTAAAACAAAACAAACTAACCAAACCATCATAGATGCAGTGCCAGACCAGGATATTGATCTTGCTTTGAAAAAAATCAGAAATCATCAATAACTTAAAATTGGTTGACTTTCAGATTTTTTTGATAGCATTTTTAGATTTCTTGGGCAAAAATGCTTTTATATTTTTAGTAGTAGGGAAGTTCTAGAACTCATTTTACAGACAAAAATAAATTACAAAAAGTCGCCATTTTTTTACCCACCCCACCAAATTTGGAGAGCTAAAAATCAACATAACTCCATCAGTTTGTTGAATTGGAAGCTCAAATTTTGGGTAATGTCTAACGTTAACATAGTCCACACATGGAAAAATTTTCAGAAAAATTGATGTGGGTTGGTGACAATTTTACTTTTTTATGGATGATTTAATCATCTTAACAACAGCAACCTTGAGCACCTTTTTGATCTCCATCTTTCTAACACACATGGGCATGCCTACAAAGTCAGAAAACAGCACTGCTCACGTGACTTTCGGAAACATTTTTTCATGCTCAGAGTTGCGGAGACATGGAATAAACTGCCCGCATCTGTTGTAGGCTGCCGAAGCACTGAATCTTTCAAAGGCTCCATGCTTCCTGTAGTCTGCCGACACTATACCTGATGCCACTCTCCACATACATATGCACACATGTGCACACATACATGCATATTACTACTGTAAACTGTTCATGTTCCTGACACTAATACATTATTCTGTGTACTTGACATGAGACTTTGATGAGTTGTGGTGCACCTGAGCACTGCACGCAATAAATTTCATTATTATTATTATTTGACATGGAATTACCCAGCAATGGGAAATATGTGATCATTTCAAGAGCCAGGCCACAATACATTTATGGAGATATTCTTGATACAAAGTTAAAGTAAAGTATACTGAGCTGCCTATTATCAGTATCAGCCAGATAGCGAAGGAGTCTATCCCCTGTTTCACTAGCGCTTAACTAGGAGATTGTTTTTATGTCTGAGGTAGAGTGCCATACCTACCCTCAGATTCCACTTTACTGTACAGATCAGATTACTCAAGGTATGGTACTCATACTCTGAGTTGGTGAGGACTAGTATCAAACAAAGAGACTTGTGATTCCTAGGTCTACTAACTTAGATCAGGGATCACCAAACTTTTTACATGATGGGTCGGATAATTGAAGAAATAACGAGCACGGGCCATATTATTATTGTAACAAGTTGTAACAAGTGAAAATTCAGGATCACGTAAATAACAAGTGAAATGCTCACATGTACAAAATTTTTATAACCTAACTACAGTAATTGGCGCCCTTGGAACAGTCCCCAAAGCTCTGGAAAATAATCTGGGTGAATTGGAAATTAGAGGAAGAATCAAGATCATTGAAACTACAGCACTGTTAAGATTGGCTAGAATACTCAGAAGAGTATCGGAGACCAGATGAGACTTGCTATCACTCAGCCTCCAGTGAACCACCAGCTACAGCAAGTGTGAAAACCTCATAATAATAATAATAATTTGCAGTCCTTTATCTGATATTGAGTAATTATTTCTATTTACAGTCCATGACACCATTGAGGCCCTTTTTTTTTTTAAACACAATGCTTTTATGTTATTGGGAGATAAATATTGCTCTGATGAGTAGAATAAAGAAGAGTTTGGTAGTTTTTAAATCCTGGTTTAAAAGTTATGAATATTTTCTTTTTTTTTTTATTTTGAGAGAAAATTAAAGAAACCAGGATCCTTATCATTTGCTGAAGTTATCTTCATCACTTGTGCCGGAAGAATCACTTTCAACATCACTAACTTCATCACCTCTTCAATGGCTCTTTTATGCTCATGAAGATTGTTCAGATGAGATTTGGCCCCGTTAATTCAACCCTTGAACTGTGTTTTCTCAGAATTTTAGAAATGAATACAATATGGGAACCTAAAATTAAAAAGCTACATTAGATTTAAAAAAAAAATCATATATAAGTGAATAGGTAAAACAAGACATTAGGTTTATAAGTTCCCAAAATTCACACTGGATTGTCCAATTGGACACATTGCCTAGTGGATAAAAAGAGTTAGGTTAAGACAGTTTTAAGTGACAGTTATCGCTAGACCACAGGTTCAATCCTGGTCAGGGGTAGCAATAACATAGAATAATAATTAAAACAGCTTAACACCTGTACCCCAGCTATGGTTAGTAGTATGAGAACAGCATAACCCCATGGAATGAATAAAGAGTTAGGTTCAAAGTTCCATGATGGCTCTGACAAGAAATACCTGAAGAAGGCAGGAGGGCACATCAGCCGAAACGTTGTACAGATACCAATGAAGATGAGGACAATAGTCTAAATAATCCAAATGATATTGAACTGCTTTGTTCTTCATAATTTAAAATGTTGCATACAGTCATGCCAGTCCTTGCTTGAATGTTGTGTTTATGGCAAACTGTCTTCCCACTTCTCACTTGACATTTAAAAAAGCAAAAATCAAAATTAATGGTATGAAAGATTTTGTTAGTATTTCAATGATTATTTACATTAAAGTAAAGTAAAAAAAAAAAGTCATCGGGGTGTCCTAAAGTTGGTATCAGCCAATCAGCGAGGGAGTCTATTCCCTTTTCAATAGCGCTAAACCAAGGAGATTGTTTTTTTTAGGTGTCTGAGGTGGAGCGCCACACCTACCCTCAGCTCCTTACTTTACCGCACAGATCCCTGTGCTACTCATATGCTGAATTGGCGAGGACCACTATCGAACTAGGAACCTTGTGGTTTCTAGCCGAATGCTCTACCGACTGAGCTAACCCTGCCCCTAAGTAAGAATATAAATAAAGGTGACTTTTTTCACATTTGATATATAAATAATTCCACCATCAAAAATCCGCTCTCATAAAACTTGATCTTACAATATGACAGTGTTATATCAAAGATTTCTTATTGTCAATATGATGTATTATAGAGTACTTTGTATCTATACTATAATAATAATAATAATAATAATAATAATAATAATAATTATAATGATAATAATATAATTTTTCAGCTAGTATATTAGGTCTGAGACCTGTCAGCTGTTCCTTATAAACCTTCATCTTAATTCCACAGAATATTTATTCTCTTTCCACAGATTATCTAACATTGCCTTAAAGGAGTTTAGAGATGGGGGATTCACTATTGATGATGATTGTTGATTCCATGTATTCACCATTCTGTTACTAAAATAATTTTGTTTTGCATTTGCTTTTAAAAGATTTTTAAACTTATGATCCCTGGTATTGATATTTTGATCAATGTTTAGTAGATCAAAGTTCACTGAATAAAATCCATGGGTATATTTAAATACTTCAATCATATCCCCTCTTGTTTGTCAATAAACCAAACTTGGTAAGTCAATCTTGCTAAGTCTTTCTTCATACAAAAGGTTTTTTTAAATCATTCTATGTCCTTGATTAGTCTTGGACTCCAAACCACATAAGCAAATTCAAAATGAGGTCTTACCTAGGCAATGAATAATTTTTTCAGCATTTCTTTATCCATGTATTCATATGACCTTCATATTAATCCTAATATCTTGTTTGCTTTATTTACTTGTATTTCTATGTGTTTGGAAAAATTTAATTCAGGGTCCACATTCACAGCTAGTGTTGCATTTTATTCTGTTGTGCATCCAGCTTAAAACAAATGGTAGCAAATAAACAGTTCAGTCTAAACCATTCACAGCAACCTTTATAACACCAGTTTAGTTTGGTTTGGTTTGTTTTGTTTTACGGTATTGTGTTAGTATAGCATTCATTTCTAAGACTAACAACAAGAAGAAAGGAATTAATACTTCCTTTAATTCAAACAATTTATTGGCTAGCACATGAAATAACAAACAACAATATAAAGTCCTTGCTGTATATAAAGTTGAGTTTAAAGGACTTACCGGTGCGTTGGAGAAAATATCTTAGGATCTTAGGAGCCCTTCAAATCGCTGCCTCGTGGTACTGCTGGTGGAATCTATCTGCCTGGGCTTTTTGGATATTGCGCCTAAAACTCTGGTCTATCACGTGATTGGTATATCCAATCACTGAGCCTCTCCCTCACTCACTCTATATACAGGAATAACTATTTTACTGATCCAACAATGGCATATCAACCTCAGTGGGTCATTTAATGCCCACAAAGTTTTGAAATAAATTCAATCTTAATGGATACTCAATTCTTTTTTAATAAACACATTTTTCTATTTAACCCATAGATGGGACCCTAATAGGTAAAACCGCTCCGGGTCAGGGTGGACTAGGGAGCAAGGGTGATAAAGGTGCACTCCACATTCTGCAGATCTCCAAAACTGGAACCTCACCATCAGATAGAATTTAACGTCATTCCCAGGACATGAAGACCCTCAGCCACTGCCTTCGAGAACTTATGATAAAAAAGGTTGGAGCTTGCCATAAGGACAATAGGTTTGGGGCAATCATATTGGTGCTAGGGCTTGATGTGACCAACCAATTGATAGTAGGGGGCCTCTTCAACCACCTGTCTAGCCTAAGTAAGGGCTAAAGTGGAGTGTTGCATGTCATGGACTGCTCAGCCACCTGGTTTCCATCTATATTAATAGAAAGTTAATCTATACATATATAAAGGGCAGTTTGTGTGTATGTATGTCCAGAGGAAACAATGAAAATAAAACAATTAATGACAAAGTAAATGTCTATACACATTCACTATCACCAGATCTTGCTTTTTGAACAAAAATGATGAAGATTAAATTTATATTCGTGAAGATAAGTAAAAAATAAAATTTAAATGATAACAACATGGAATTTCTTTTCTGCATTTAGTATTTTGAATTGGAGACATTAATTTTTCTTTTCAGAATGTCTTGATCAGTGCAATGTCTTTTTTACATAGGGATTCTAATGGGGCATCCTGCGAGGATCCAATTCGCGATTCAATGAGTCTGCAAGATTACCTTTTTATACCTCCCTCTACCCAGGTGATGCCGGGTAGCCGCTTCTAGTGTGAAATAAGGGGCTCTCATCAAGAAGAGATCTCATACAATAATAAGAATTTTAGGTTCAGAGGAAAATATTTTAATTTTCTTTTCTCATCTGCAGATTGATTTCAATGAGTTTTATTCAATGACATAATGAGTTAAAACTAGTTGTAAAAACTTACTAACACACAAAATAAGTCTCAATGGTATCGCAAACTATTAATACAAATGATTTGTACACAATTATGATTTAAATTGACTAGCAAAATTGACTAGCAAAATAAAAAACACCCTCTGGGCGATGTAAAAATAGATTTTTGAAACATATTGCCTGAGGGGTGGGAGTTAAAAATTCAATGTCAGCGATTTTGTACCCTAAGTAAGTAAAATCATCAAATTCATTAAAGGATTAAAAAATAAAATAATTTGAAATGTAAACTTTAAATATGTATTAAAATAAAACAAACTATATATAGATATATAATACCAGTCATGTATTTATTAAAACTTATTTAAAAAAACAATGAGGACTGTCTAATGTTGCATGTTCAAATTTTGAGTGTATTTATTCTATGTTATGACAATTTTGGGTAATGTGACATAAGCAGTGACATAGTTTTTGTTACAGACAAAAACTGGAAGCGAATCTCCATTATTAATAGAAGATGTATTTGATCTATTTGTTTGATGGCATATCAATATCTTTATGGGTCATTCAATGCCTAAATTTGATTCATTTGTAAATCTTTGATTGTAATCATAATCCTATTTTCTATTTTCCATTTCACTTTTAAAATCACATCTCTATTTGTCTGTAATCCTTTATTTGCATTGTTTAGTATTTTCACCCCTTTTGAGTTTTTCACATCAGCGTTACCTGATGGTATTTCACTGGAGTCTGAGTGACAACAAGTCTCCTCAAGTCTCCAGGACTCTTCTGAGTATTCTAGCCGATTGCAGCAGTGCAGTAGTCTGGATGGTGTCAATTCTTCCTCTGATTTCTAGATCCTCCAGTCTTTTTTCCAAGTTTATTATTATTATTATTATTATTATTATTATTATTATTATTATTATTATTACAAAATTAATTAATAATTATTAAATTAATAGATATTGAAAATACAATTAGAAAAATCATGTTCAAAAACAGAGTTGCCTCCCATGACAAACAACATGATTATCTCCCTTGCACGCATAGGTTCTTTATATATTAATACGCGTGTTTTTAAACGTTCCGTACGTTATCATGAGGGAACACCCTCCAGTTAAAAATGAGGCCTGTCCAAATCGTCCAAGATGCAATACAAAAATGAGAATACAGATCATCTGGTGTCGCTTAGTCGCAGATATCTTATTTGCCTCATCTTATTTCACCCAATTTTAAAAATGAATCATTCCAAATGGTCTTGTGCCGCCTAAATGACCAACGTAAAATTAAAAAAAAAAAAGTAAAAAAAAGAAGTTACATTTTTATTTGTAATAATGAAATTGTGAATTGTGGAAGATATTTTGGTAATTTTGATCTTATGTTTTTCAAGCCTCCTGCCTTAATTTACGCTATGTTTTTCAAACCTCCTGCCTTAATTTACGCTATGTTTTTTCAAGCCTCCTGCCTTAATTTACGCTATGTTTTTGCGAGCCAACGTCAGTCGAATTACTAGGCCAACTTCTTTTTTCTGAGTCGTGATTTTGTCTCTTTTATTTTGTATTATTCATTACAAAGACAACAGTAGGATGTATATGTAATGAAATTGCGAATTATCATTTGGAGGCGCGTGGTCTAATGGTTAGAGTCATGGGAAATGGACGTGTGGACCCGAGTTCAATTCCTGGACAAAGCTGTTTGCGTTTTACATGGCGCTAATACCTATGGGAAAGGTATGAATCTAATTCTTCCTTCAGTTATGGGTAAATAACAGCGCAGACTGGGCTCTTTAACCATGGCTAGGTAACCAGTCTAGGAGAAGGAAAACTCTGAATTCAAATCTGCTAACCTCTGCTTAAGAAATTGACTTTGTGTCGCATCCTGCTCGTGCGGAGGGGTTGGTAAATATAATGGCTTGAATAGCTCTTCTTGATTTTTGATTCGATTCGTGGAAATTCCATGGGGCCCACAAGTTTTCATTGATTCTGGATATTTTTGACATTTATCTAAGTCCGGTGCTCCAAAAAATGGTACTCCACGAATTAATCATCTTTGTTCAAATCATTTTCTTCACATACTTTGGCTTTGAAATTATAGTAACTAGCTAAAATTTAATTCTTCCGGAGAGATATTTGTGTGTGTGTGTGTGGGGGGGAGGGGTTAAATAAAATTAAAAAGCAAAAAAAAAAAAAAAATGAAAAGAAACGAAAATAAAAAAAACACCCCCCCCAAAAAAAACACCCAAAAAACCCAACAAACTCCTATGGGCCGCCCGCGGGAGGTCCCTCCGCGTATGTACGAGAAAAAGTGCCGACTTCCGACCCCCAAGAGAATATCTCAGCCATTCAAGTATAGTCCGTAACTGGGTTTAGTCGCTCCTACTGGTCATGGAGATGTTCCCTTGCCACAGGCGACTATAACCGGGAATAAAGCTTAAATCATAAAACCTCCTTCTGGCTTTGTCTCTTTCTTTTTCGTTCCTTAAATTCATTTCTTTTTCAGCGCAACCACCAAATGAGATGGGGTTGAAAGCGAAAACCCTAGGAAAAAGCAACGAAAATATCCAGCTACATTTAAAACCTTAAAACACCAAAACCTCCTGCTATCCCATATATTAATATCATTTAGACTGTGCAATAAACCTAGCCCTGCCCCTTTAAGTCAAGGGGGCAGGTATTGCCTGAGGGAAAGCCCCCTGTGATCGACGCTATTAATTGTACTCTACCAATCCAGTGGCTTAAGCTCACTGGACCCCCGGCTAGGCTGGGTGGGAGGAACGTATGTTTTATGTGCCAAAGAAAGATTTCAACGAGCTCTTTTCAACGATATAATTGATTTAAACAAGCAGTAAAAATTACTAAGAATTCACGACACCATTGAGGTCGTTTTTTTTAACACAATGCTTTTATATTATTGGCAGTTAAATATAACTTTGACGAGTGGATTGATTGTTTGGTTGGTGGATTTTACGGAATGTCAACCTTTAGGTTATTTTATGCCGAGAGTATGTGGAGAAACGTAGACAAACACGGTGTTACATAATCTATGCGGTTGCATAAGATTATTGTCAATCCCCTGTAATTCTGAGGGGATGACTCTTTTCATATCATGGCCGGGTCCTTCCATGGAAAATTACAGAAGCCCTCCAAATATGTGAAGTCACGTGGGACCTTTTGAGTCCCCAGTTCTGCAGTTGGACACCAGGCAGAGCGGTCGGCCATTTTATGCTCTGTCTAAACTGGAACTCACGCGCGCTATGTTAGTTAGCAGATGCCTGAGTTGGGGATTGAAAATACAGTAACATCAAAATAAATCGAAGTCTTGTGTTTATTATCTAAAAACTAACAATGACCAGGGCTTCTGATAGAGAGAAATCCCTAACAGAAAACCAGACCAAAGTCCCCAAGAAAGTCCAGATCTTAGAAGATTCCAGACCAAGTCAAGGTAGATGATAGAAATACCAAAGACGATCAGAAGCAAAGCCGGCCAGAAGAAAATACGACCAGATATAGAAGAAAGAAAGAGATATATAACATTATAATTATTTAGTGCCAGTGAAGAAGGCGCTATGCAACACACGGGAAGTTGTACTGGATGGATGTTTATTAGAGGTAGCGATCTCAATGTTATAACGTTTCGGTCTATCATACCTTCTTTAGGCCACGGACTGAGTTCTTGTATTGAAGGATTCAGTTCTTTTACTTCTCTGGGCTAGGCAGCAGTGATCCGGCTTATTTTTGAGAAGTGAAAGATCATCTGCGTAATCCGTTATAGTTTCTGTGGAATATCGCCAACGTCAAGTGGTGCAGCCATACAGTAGTATTAAAAGTGCGACAAAAATACCCCCCCTTTTAAACTGTCACCTGTGCGGTGCAAGTGAACATAGGCAAGTGATAATGATAGCTCCATCAAGCTCATGTCTTATTTTTTTCAGTTACGATTTTGCGTTGGACCGGCACACATCGCCCGTTTGCTCTATTTACCACATATCCCACGTATACGGGTCAGGCACAAGGCCCTATTAATGTGGGTCCTCCCACGAGCCTAGACTCATGGGAGGCGGGTCTAAAATACGTTTATCCCGTCGGCATTCCCCCTCGAGGAGGCGCCTCAGGCATCTGGTAATAAACCCAGCCCTGCCCCTTTAAATCGAAAAACTGGTAAGACATTAACTCGATGGAGCTCCCATTACCACTTGCCCAAGTTCATCTTCCCCCCAGGGGTGACAGTTTTAAAGGTTATTTCCTATGTCTAACATAAACCATGGCGAACCACTCTTGACTGATAAATTATTTATTTATTTATTTATTGATCTACTAGGAAAAGAGAAGACGGGGTTAGGGCTAGGGTTTAGGGTTAGGGTTTAAGGTTAGGGTTAGGGTTTAGGGTTAGTTTAATGCGAAAATAAATAAATAATTTATCAGTTAAGAGTGGTTCCCCTTTGTTTATACTAGACCTATAGGAAATAACCGTTTTAAATGTAGAAGGTATATATGCCCCACCCTATACAGGAATTAAATTGAACGCAAACAGCCTCGCCCAGGATTTGAACTCTGGCCATCGATTCCATTTCCTAAGACGATAACAGTTACGCTACAATACGATTATACGATTGTCTTTGGTCAGACTCCAGAGAATAATTCGATTCCTCTTTGCTGTTTAGATCTTAGATTAACTCAAGCGTCTTTCGAAATATCAAACGTACTCACGTGACAGCATCTGTCTGCAGGGGATCCTCGGGGAGGTTTTGATTTTGAAAAGTCTCGACTCTCGTATTCATTCGGGAGGGGATCCATTTGTGATTAGATCAGGTTTGGTTTGGTTTGTTTTATTTTACGGCATATCAAAATCAGTGGGTCATTTAATGCCGACAAAGTTTTGAAATAAATTCATTCTTAATGGATAATCAATTTTACTATTTAATTCATAGATGGGACCCTAACAGATACTACCACTCCGGATCAGAGTGGACCAGGGAGCAATGGTGATGAAGGAGTGTTTCAAATTCCCCAAACCAGCAGAACTGGAACCTCACCACCAAATAGAGTTTAACGTCATTCTCAGGGCATGTAGACCCTCAGTCACTGCCTTCTAGCACCCATATGATAAAAAGGGTTGGGGATTGCCATGAGGGCAATAGGGTTGGGGCAATCATATAGTTGCTAGGGCTTGACGTGACCAGCCGATTGATCAGAGGGGGTCTCTCCGAGCGCCCGTCTAGCCTAAGTAAGGGCCTAAGTGGAGTGTTGCATGTCATGGACTGCACATTCACCAGGATTCCGTCCTTAAGCATCATTGATTAAGAAGAAAGTTATTCGGGTTGGAAAACATGAAAGATAATAGAACAACGAGTATTAAGGATAGTGTTTGCAAAGCAAAGATACAGGATGAACAGAGAAATTATTAAGTCCCGTGAGATCTCACTGTTTTTCTCTTCCGAGGTTTCGTCAGACATTATTTATTTAATTAGAATTAGAATTAGATTAAAGCTGGGAGGAACTAATAATTCAATTATATATTAATAATAGGGTGGATGGAATTTTCATTGGCTCACTCGATTTAAGATGTCGAGTTTTTGTAGTTTTAGTCGTGACAAAATGTCTAGACGAGTAGCACGTAGCTTGCAGGGAGGCGACATGAAGTTGGGGTTGCTATCGGAGCCGATATGATGCACAAGAAACCGTAATCGGCTATGAAGATAATGCATCACTGACGCATTCAAAAGATGTATCTTACGACTATAGGAAAAACGGACGATACTATTCTCATTATTTAGCTACTGTAAGGGTCGAGTTAGGCTCAGTCGGTTGAACGTTCGGTTAGAAATTACAAGGTTCCTAGTTCGATACTGGTCCGCGCCAACTCAGCGTATGAGTAGCACATGGATCTGTGCGGTAGAGTGTGGCGCTCCACCTCAGACGCAAAAATAATCTCCTTGGTCTAGCGCTAGTGAAAGGGCATAGACTCCCTCGCTGATTGGCTGATAGCGACATTAGGCCATCCCGAACCCCCCCCCACCCGACGACGAATATGTATAAATATACTCGATTTAAGATGTCGAGTTTTTGTAGTTTTAGTCGTGACAAAATGTCTAGACGAGTAGCACGTAGCTTGCAGGGAGGCGACTTGAAGATACCGTTTTCAAGTTGGGGTTGCTATCGGAGCCGATATGATGCACAAGAAACCATAATCGGCTATGAAGATAGTGCATCACTGACGAATACCCTATACGCATTCAAAATTATGGAAGCGTGTGGTGTAATGGTTAAAGTCATGGGAAATGAACTCGTCGCCCCGAGTTCAAATCCTGGGCGTGGTAATTGCATTTCACTTAGCGCTAATACCCTTGGGAAAGGTATGAATCCTAATCTCCCTCCAGCTATGGGTAAATAGTAGGGAAGACTGGGTTTTTTAACCATGGTTAGGCAACCGGCCTAGGAGAAGGAAAACTCTGAATTCAAACCTTATAAACTCCGCTTAAGAAATTGACCTTGTGTCGCATCCTGCTCATGCGGAGGGGTTGGTAAATATATATACGCATTCAAAAGATGTATCTTACGACTATAGGAAAAACGGACGATACTATTCTCATTATTTAGCTACTGTAAGGGTCGGGTTAGGCTCAGTCGGTTGAACGTTCGGTTAGAAACTACAAGGTTCCTAGTTCGATACCGTTCCGCGCCAACTATGAGTAGCACACGGATCTGTGCGGTAGAGTGTGGCGCTCCACATCAGACGCAAAAATAATCTCCTTGGTCTAGCGCTAGTGAAAAGGGCATAGACTCTCTCACTGATTGGCTGATACCGACATTAAGCCACCCTGACCCCCGACGATGAATATGTATAAAAAAAAGAGACACCTAAAAACATGCATGAGCCAGGTCTTCTAGTTTAGTTTGAAACCGTTTCATCTGTAAGTAAAATAATTTTTAAATGCTTGGTTGAGATTGTCCATGTTTCGATTTTTGTGGTCATTTTTAGACTTCAAGTGAGAGCACTTTACAGTAGAAATCCCCTGTGGATTTGCAGAGCGCGATCTTTAGTGAAGACACCTTTGGTTTTTCCTTAGTGTCCCTTAGTGTTGGGTATGATTCTTTGGTTGTTACTTAGTTTTGGGTAAAATCCTTTGGTTGTTCCTTAGTGTCCCTTAGTGTTGGGTATAATCCTTTGTTTATAAGTTTAAGTGGTGGATTCCAGCACACCTAATATATGTCAAAAGTATTCCAACAGTCCAAAAAAAGAAAAAAAATGAGAACGGAATCCTGGTGTCTGAGCCGTCCATCACATACAACATTCCACTTTGGCCTTATTAAGGCTAGACGGACAGTCAGTGAGGCCCCCTCCGATCAATCGGCTGGTTACGTCAAGTACTAGCATATATGATTGTCCCAAACCTGTGGCCCTTATGACAAGTCTCAACCATTTTTTTTATCATATAAGTAATAGAAGGCGTTGGCTGAGCATCTTAGTATCTTAGGTATGATGTTAAACTTTATCTAGTAGTGAAGTTCCAATTCTTGGGAATTTGAAGTACCTCATTAATTGCTATTACTTCCAGGTCCACTCTGACGCAGAGTATTAGTATCTGTTAGGCTTCCGATAAAAGAAAATGAGTTAAGAAAATGTTTTTTTAAACTGAGTTAAAAAAGGGTTGACATTCCGTAAAATCCAACCAACCAACCAACCAACCAACCAATGATCGGTAATTTCCTATAGGTCTAAAATAAACAAAGGGGAACCACTCTTGACTGATAAATTATTTATTCATTTTCCTATTAAACTAACCCTAAACCCTAACCCTAACCCTAAACCCTAATCCTAACCCTAACCCTAATCCTAACCCTAACCCCGTCTTCTTTTTTCCAAGTATATCAATAAATGACGTTCCATTCATTCTTCATTTCTATCTTGGTGAATACAGCTAATTTATCAGTCAAGAGTGGTTCCCCTTTGTTTATGTTAGACGTATAGGAAATAACCCAATCATCTATTACTTAACACGCCACATTGTAACCTTAATTATATGGACGGGTGGATATCTGGTAAATTACAATAAGATATACTTGACGCATATTTTTTGGCACGGTTGTGTATGATATTTTTGAATGTATCACGCTCATATTGAGGGATTGGCAAAGACATACAATGTTTGTTGCAGGGTCGTTGCTCGTGTGTTAGACTTTATATTTATTGGCAATGATTTTACGCATCGCTGACTATTGACAGTAAGGCCTATCATAAAATCATCTACGTAGCCATTTAATCATGTTTTTATCTTTTTTCTCTGGTAAAATGATGTATGTTCGTGTTTTAATACTAACACATTGTTAAAACCAATTACTAAAAGTATATATATGAATACACAATATGTATAACACCCCAACCGCTAGGCATGATATAACCCTGGACGGGTTGATATGCCGTTAAAATTAATAAACCAACCAACCAACCAAAACCGTAAACTCGATTATCAGAATTGACAGAAAAATAATAGGAAGAAACACAACGAGTATTAATGCTGGATTATTGGCAATCTGAACATTAGTTACATAAATGAGAGTAACCCCCTTGTTTGTTTCACTTTGAGGAAGCTGTTAGGATGGATTAGGATGGAAGATTAAGCGAACTCAAAATAAGTATTGGAGTAAAGAAGACAAGTACCCCAGTGTGCAGTGAAAAGCCTACATGTATACTATATATGAAGTAAGAAGATATACTCTACAGAAAAGTTAAGACATGGCAATTTAAAGTGAGTATGCAACAAAATGTTGAGACGAGTTAAAGAAAAAAGAAAAAAAAAGGGTAATCTGAACATTAGTTACATAAAGAGAATAATCTCCCCTTGTTTGTTTCACTTTGAGGAAGCCTTATGTTTTGGTTGCCCATTTTCATTTCACCGTAAATCTACACTGAAAATACGAATCTGTTCGAATCAATACAACTGCATGTTTTAACACGAAAATATCATAAATGTTTTCTTAACAATTAAGTTCATTTCAAATAATGCGCAAGCACAATTAAGAACACATTTTATGATATTTTCATGTTTATATATATATATATATATATATATATATATATATATATGTGTGTGTGTAAGAAAGTTTTATAGAAAAACAACAAGATGTCAAAAATTTTTGCTGACAGATATCTGTTTCGACATTATGAATATGTCTTTTTCAAAGCAACATTGTAAGCGGAAAAACGAAATGAATATATCAATAATTACGAGGCACAGAACGCTCTCGATCAGTACCGGAATTTAAAAAAAAAATTTTTTTAAATACATATGTGTTGTTAAAAATAAAATAAATTTTATTTTTAAAATGTTTAAGCATTTTTATCATAAAAAGCTCAAAAGAGTTTGTAGTAAAAATGTATATGAATATCAAAAAAGTTCAGGAAAATGTTCCGGTTACAAATGAAAGTTTAAAAATGTAACAAGTCCAGCAACATGAATCTGCAATGATGATAAACTCGCAGAGTCGGGATCCTTATTACATCCGAAAATATGAGCCTCCGGTGATATGATTTAAGTAATTCCAAATTTGTTTTTTCTATGGACAGTATGAAGGTAAAAATGGATATTGAATCCGACAATATGTAAGAAAGTTTTATAGAAAAACAACAAGATGTTAAAAATATATATATATATATACTAGCAAATATATGCACCCTCCGGGTGCAAGTATTTAAGTTTTGATATAATAAAATATCATATTAAATTAGAAAGGCTAATGAAACTGACTAAGAATGCAAATAAAAAGATCTGCAACAGAGGGGTATAATCGAAAAATAGAACAACTTTGAAACTAACTATTCCATCATTTTCCATTACTCCCCTCTTTCATTGGTAAATTTTCCTAATTTAACTATTTAGGAAGTAAAGGATAATATTACAGTTATTTCTTCTTGTAAATAAATTTCTTTTAAGATTTATCCACGAGATTTTTGTTTATATTTCTTAAGATAAAACCAAACAATTAGAAATCAATAATACCAAGCACATATTTATTAAAATAAAATTTTAAATATCAATATGCAAATTAGCCTTCTCGTTCAAACTGTAAACCGCTATTTTGTTGTATATATAAATACAATTGCATGTTATTAGTACGTAGATATGGTCAACAGTATTAATAATGTAAAACAATTTTTATTAATAACTGAAGGTTTAAAAGAATGAAATCATGGAGAATTTGACGTAAATAATTAAGGGAATTGTGACTTGAGTAGTAATATAGTTTCGCTTACAGACAGAAAAACACACAATCTCCATTATAATAAGATATATAAAACAAATAAAACGAAACTTAACACTTAAAAAACAAAATATATATACCACAAATAGACGGACATATATACATATATAATCACACACACTCACATATATATATATATATATATATATACAATATAGAATGAATACAGAATAAATGAGAAAAATATTGGCATAAAATGGTGCACAATGCTAATAATAATATATATAGATGATGACCTTCCATGGAGTGTCTCCTGTCCTTAGAGGTAAGTTTTCATTTACCACTTCTTACTATGAATCTGATCCCTCACCAAATTATTTTGCAATTGAACTCAATGCCCTTTACATTTTATTGTATACCAAATAATATATATCAAATAATTGTTTTTGGTTGTTGTTTTTTTTTGGGTGGGGGCGGTATTTTTTGTCTGCTTTTTTCGTTTAGTTTTTTCCTGTATATTTCTTTTGTAGACGTTCTGTACAATATTGGTCTTTTATTGTTTTTCTTTCAACACCCTCATATCAACTGTAAGATATTTTAACTGGCCGTTTTCCCATTTCGAGAAACACCAGAGACAAAGCGACTGAATACATCTGAGACATGAGAAATGTGATTATATGTGTGTCCATGTTACAGGTCGTTATTTCTGGCGCGAAAACCTAAAAAAGGCGCAACAATTAAGTTGGTAATTCAGGTTGAATGTTATTAAAAATATGTTTGACATGTTTTTATTAAAGATCAACCAAGCAGAAATATCCGGTCGGGTACAAGTACAAAATGTACTGCAATAAGAAATCCAGGTTATTGGTATTTTAATAAGTAATACCAAGGGATATATATATATATATATATATATATATATATATATATATATATATATATATGAAGAGGAAAATAAATACGAGGGTGAGTCATAAAGTAATGCCATTTTGTTCAGGACAGGTATAATTACCAAACTCCCTTGCTGATTGGCTGATACCGAGTTTTGGCTGAATCGGCAGAGATACCGGCTTTGATGAAGTAGCTTTCCCAATCTTCAGGTTCTATCTTGTTCGCAGCACCATATTGAAGTCAGTTAGTCTACTGTTGGTTTGAATAACAGCAACTAGCTAAACACAACTGAAGCAGCGTCCAAGACAGTTGGTATTTATAAAATCAAGAATGATCCATTCATGCATTTGGGTGATTCCATTCCTTGAGTTCTGATTGGCTGCTTGGTTTCTATGATATTGTGGAGTTTTATAAATACCCTGTCATTCTGCAGTAGAATTGCAACCAGACGGGATTGTATTGAGTTACAACCGCTTGTTGCCGTGTCTTACCAATT
>CM042149.1:120380984-120383484 GCA_023376005.1 Doryteuthis pealeii
ACCAGATCCCGAGAATTAGTGTAACTCAATGTTGCTGTTTATAAAATGAGGGACAACATCGAAATATTAAATCCATTCAAAAAACTTATTCATAACCTCAGTGATGCTGATAGCTTTATTAGCATCTGGGATTGCACATATTTGTTAAAGGATTCCCCAGGAAATTTGATTGGTTCCCCCAACTAAAGTTTCTTAAATAAATTGTAAGGCTTTTTTATTTATGATCTGGGGAAACAATTATAAAGCCACTAACTCATACCTGTAAACTATTCCTGTGTAATTCATTTCTAAGAAAAGCTATTTGAAATTGTATTTTACAATTAGCTTGAAATGATGGGGAAAGAAAAAAAAAAACCTGGGCAGCCGGAATACAATTCTAACTGTGTCCATTTAGATTTTGTGGTTCTTGTTCAGGACATTACAACGTCATACCTATCAGCATCTGCTGCTATGTGTACCGATTCTAGCTCTGAAATGACTTATTTTACATAATTTAAACAAACAAAACACCCTGAAACATGTCCCAAGGTTACTGTGGCTGAACGTTGGTTAATATACAATAAAAGAATACACGGACAACAATCTAAATATTCAAATATCAAACACTGGATTCAACCAAATTATACTAGAAATTAACACACATAAGCTTACATATAAACGTCAGTCACAGAACCAACATTGACCTCACTCACATGAAGGTGAAACTTGTGCGGTGAATATTTTAAGTAGAAAGAGGTGCACAGACCTCAGGGCCCTCCACTGTCTAATCAGTCCTGGCACATGGTCCAGTGGCAGGGAAAGTCCAAGACAACTGGACTGCTGACTGCCTGCAGGTGCTGTCTCAGTAGTATTTTGAGTCACTTCCCTGAATAACCCCAGCACTTCACCCTTATAACTTCTCTCTGCTCTTACCGCCGGCTTTCACAGACCCAGTCCATCTGTATTGGATTTATGCAAAAAGTAAACCCTAATCTACTACTATCAGTTGGATAGCTGTTGGCTCCCCTTGAGGCTCATCGGCCTTTAACACACTCTTGTTTAGTATTATGGGTGCCACAACACCCACTATATATAAGCGCGTGCTTAGCAAATAGAATCAACAATCAAAGTTCAAATCCTGGATGACTTGTTCATTCATTTACACAAAACACAAATGCACTTGAGAAAAACACGAATACCATCACCGTTTCTCCTTCCAGCTATGATAAATAGTAACAACCAGGTTTCCTTACCCTTGATAAGGCAACCTACAAGAAGGCAAAGACTGAATTCAAACCATTTAAAAATTAACCCTTGGTCCAATTCTGCTTTTTGATAAAAAGAGTATACTGGTAACTATATATATTAATATACTATATAATATATATAATTTATAGAAGGAGATTGAGAGGAATAACTTAAATATATATAGTGTTGTATATATATTTATGCATAGATCTACCTGTGCACCCTTTGTTTCATGCCCATTCATTTGGCTCATCTCATGCAAAAAGCTAAATAGATATACAAATTGTAAGAGAATTTTAAATTCTTAGGACGACAAATAGACAACAAAAGAATCTATAATGAAATCAAACAATAGTTGGAAAATTTCCTATAATCATACTAATTAGATGAGAAAAGAAATAACTGGATTACATTTACCACCAGCTCATTCCACAAATACAATGGCAACTTTAAAGCGTTACAGTTCAAGTCCAAATATTTATTAGAATGGTTATAAACCAATATATGTCTTCTTAAACCCAAGCAAATATATATATAATATATATATATATCACCTACGTGCTGATAAGGGTACATTAAGATGATGAGATGGAGAGAGAGAGAGGAGAGAGAGAGGGGGGAAAGAAGAAGAGACGAGGAAAAAAGAAAGTAAGAAAGAGAGGAAAAGAAACCAAGAGAAGGATGATAAGAATTGGATGAAGGAAGATCGGCTTCTTGGTTGGTTAGATTTTTACAGCATGTCAACCCTTGTTGGGTTATTTTATGCCGAAGTCGTTTTGCTTGATTTATTCTTTATGGGTATTCAATTTTCTTTGAAACAATTTTTTTTTAAAAAACAATTTTAAACACTTTTCTTTTTTGTTAACCCATCCCTAACAGGTACTACCACTCCGGGTCAGGGTGGACCTGGGAGTTATGGGGATGAAGAGGTACTACACACTCCCCAGAAGTACAGAAATGGAACTTCATCACTAGATGCAGTCTAACGTCATACCTAAGAGACGGCGAAGGAAGTAGAGACAGAAAGAGATAAATAAGAAAGAAGGAGGAAAATAATGTAGCAATGACAAGAAGGGAGGTGTAGAAGAAGACAAGACAGAAATGAGAGAGAGGAAAATATAATGAGAGAGAGAGAGAGAGAGAAGAAGAGAAGAGAGAGAGAGAGAGAGAGAGAGGAGAGAGAGAGATAATGAACCATTCCGTTTTTATCTTAAAGAAAGAAAGGTGAGAAAATGGACATGCTACACAGAAAGAAAGAAAGAAAGAAAGAAAG
>CM042149.1:120388484-120410984 GCA_023376005.1 Doryteuthis pealeii
CCCCAGCCCCTACTGACAACCTACTGTTTTCACCATTTTGAAAATGTCCATCATTTAATCAAGAACTATATTCAAGTCCTGAAGAAGGTCTAATAGACCGAAACGTTGCATCGTCGACAATAAACATCCAGTTTCCATAACATCCCGTGTTTGTCTACCTTTCTCCTCATATATATATATATATATATATATATATATATATATATATAGATATATATAGAGAGAGAGAGAGAGAGAGAGAGAGCAAGAGAGAGGGGCAGTCCTTTTCAGTATTGGAGACTTGAAAATAAAGTACTCGATTACGTGTGTAAGAGCTGTATTTATTTATCATAGTGTATAATACATTTAAGGTGCAATTTTTAGCATTGGGTTCCAAGCAGCATGTTATCCATCTTTCTTTTTGGAAATTAACTTATAACTGCTAATATGAGCGGTATTTAAGCTTTATCATTTTTTTGTTTCTTTGTATACTTAAATACTTTATTATTTTCTATTATTATTTTTATTTCATATTTAAAATAATAATAAATAGAATACAATATGTACATGAAAAAAATCTCGGGCGAAACACGTGCTGGTAATTCATTAAGCCAATTTTATCCATTCCATATTTTCTTTCCTTTATTCATCCTTTCAATATATATATATATATATATATATATATATATATATATATATATATATATATATATATATATATATATATATATAGATGTGAGGTATCCAAAACTTGGTAGAAAGGGATGATTCTATATGTGATTTCTTAGACATACTGCGTTATTATTGTATTATCCAGTATGTACAAATACAGTGAATCTTTAAATCACTACTGAGAGCTCAATGTATAATAATCTTTCTTAGATTATATACAGAGCAATATATATCTTGAAAAGGAAGGAAAAACTCAACACCGTTATTCCATAGTAAAGTTATTTCGACCAAAATTGGGGTCTTTTTAAATCTAAGTTGATTCAACAAAGCTCCCCAAATCAAGTCTCATCAGATATCCATCTGATGAGACTTAAAACTTCCTTTTAAAGATATATATATATATATTATATATATATATATATATATATATATATATATATATATATATATGATTAAAGGTGGTTGGTTTCTAATCTGCTTTTATTGGCGTGTTTGAGCAACAATTTCAATAGTTTTCTCTATCATCTATGTTGTGATGTTAGTCCAACAGTAAAAAGAAGTCAAGTCGAGATAGGGTAAAATAAGACAAGTGTATTTACAATAATGGTACATGTACGACTAGCTTGTCGTTAACGGGAACAGTACGACCTTTCCACTCGGTGTCTCACTATTTATAGTGAGAACCGGTGTCTATTCTCCACTGTAGGAACGACCGGTACAACAATCTAATATAGAAGTTTTCATTTATTAGATATTGCTAGTAAGTTAATTTCATTTTTTAATTCACTGTATAATATTATAAATATTAACGAGATAGATAGGCAGAGATATGAGTGAAGGGAGGTAAGGGAGAAATAGAGGAGAGGTGAGACAGAGAGGAGGAGAAGTGAGAGGAGAGACAGTCGAAAGAAAGAAACAGATAATGTGTATGAGAGAGAAGGGGTGAAAGAAACACGGGAAAGAAAGAGGGGGAAATATCCAAAAAGGAGAGAGAGAGAGAGAGAGAGAGAGAGAGAGAGAGAGAGAGAGAGAGAGAGAGAGAGAGAGAGAGAGAGAGAGAGGAGAATTAAGAAAAACTGAACACGGGTGTCAATGGAAAGAGAGAGTAGAAAAATGTAGAGAGAGAGAGAGAGAGAGAGAGAGAGAGAGACAGACAGACAGACAGACAGACAGACAGACAAGGGAAAAGAGAAAGGAGGAAATAGAGATTACAGGTTTAGAAAAAATGTCTAAAAATTGCCACAACGTTTTCCCATTCAATTTTACCCGGACAGATTACAATTGATTATTTTACAAGCCTTTTACAATTGATTTTTCGCCAGAGGCAAAACCGAACGGGTGGTAGGGGTGGGGCCGGGGGAAAGAAGCAATTGAATGTTTTGGGGGTTGGGGGTCAGTTACCAATAAAGGCGGGGTCGTATTGGTCCAGTCCTCTACCTGTCAATCAATTTCTTTGCTTTTTAAACATCTCCCTCTTCCCCCCCCCATATATATATATAATATATAATATATATATATATATATGTTGTGTGTGTGTGTATTGTGTGTATATATATATAATATATGTATATATAAGCATGTCCGCATATACATACATATGTGTTTTTGCAATGTCGATTCCAGGAGTGGCGTTCTTTGGATATTGGAACTTACAGAAATAGTTTTAAATTGTCTTGTCTTTTTTTCTATACGAAAATTTTCCCACACTTTTTCTGTACTTCAGTTCTACCGTTTTGTTTAGATTAGTTCAAATCCTGCCATATATGGAAGAATCACGTGGATTACCACCAAAATCTATCAGCCAGTAATTACGGTCAAGTCACGTTATTTCTTCTTATATGTATATATATTAAAGGGGCCGGGTTAGCTCAGTCGGTAGAGCGTTCGGCTAGAAACCACAAGGTTCCTAGTTCGATACCGACCCTCGCCAACTCATCGTATGAGTAGCACAGGGATTTGTACGGTAAAGTAAGAAGCTGATGGTAGGTGTGGCGCCCCACCTCAGACGCAAAAACAATATCCTTAGACTAGCGCTAGTGAAAAGGGGAAAGACTCCCTCGCTGTTTGGCTGATACCGACATTAGGCCACCCCGAGGACGACTTTATATATATATTTACCAACCCCTCCGCACGAGCAGGATTTGAAATAGGGTCAATTTGTTGATCGAGTTAAACGGGTTTGAATTCTGAGTTTTCTTTTTCCTAGACTGTTTGCCTAACTAAGGTTAAAAAGCCCAGTCTACCCTACTATTTACTCATAGCTGGAGGGAGAGTAGTTGAATGTATACGGTTATTAGCACCATGTGAAATGCAAACTGCCTCGTCCAGGATTTGGGCACGGGTCGATTGGTTTGGTTTATTTTATTTTTGCGGCGTACCAAACTCTGTGGGTCATTTAATACCGACAAACTTTTGAAATAAATTCATTCTTAATAGATTCTCAATTTTCTTTATAAATACATTTTTCTATTTAACACATAGATGGGATCCTAACAGGTACTACCACTCCGGGACAGAGTGGACCAAGGAGCAATAATGCCGAAGGGGTGCTCCACATTCCTCAGAGATCCAGAACTGGAACCTCACCATCAGATAGAGTTTAACGTCATTCACAGGACATGAATACCCCCAGCCACCGCCTTTCAGCACATATATGACAAAAAGCGTTGAGGGTTGCCATAATGGCAATAGGGTTGGGACAATCATATAGGTGCTATGGCTTGATATTACCATCTGATTGATGGGAGCGAGCCTCTCCAACCGCCTGCCTAGTCTAAGTAAGGGTCTAAATGGAGTGTTGCATGTCATGGACTGCTCATCCACCAACATTCCATCCTTAAGCTTCACGGGTCGCTACCCACGGCCAACAGGTGGCCCCATTTTTTTTTTGGGGGGGGGTTACCTCTCTGCAGAGTTGCAGTCGGTGTATTCTAAAGCACCAGTCGACAGGTCTATAAGTAGTAATGAGCTTATTCAATACTTTAGAAGGGTGACTACTTAAGAATAGTCTGCACTCACACCTATATGCTAAATCTAATTGTTAAAGTCGTAGGAAATGGACTCGTCAACCCGAATTCAGTTACTAGACGAAGCTGTTAGCATGTCACATGGCGCTAATACCTTTGGGAAAGGTATGAATCCAATTTTCTCTCCAGCTATGGGTAAATAGCAGGGCAGACCGGACTCTTTAACCATGGCTAGGTAACCAGTTTAGAAGGAAAACTCTGAATTCAAACCTGTTAAACAAAAGTTACTAAATGAGAATAACCAAACGGAATCTTTATAACATTAACAAAATACAATACTCGCCAGCGGTGTGCAGAAGGTAAACCACTGCTAGTGGTATAAGACTACTCAATGAGCCTAATACTCCTGTATTTATGATGATTGGGACATACCCGTTAATGTTCTCTGGTAAGGTTTATAACATACAAGCGATGATTATATCATGTACATAGATGGGTGAACACTTAAGCAACAACAGGTACTGTAAACAAATTGAGACCTGTGATTTACAGAGTGTCCATAAAGTATCTTTAAAACTTTAAAAATTATTACAAAAGCAAATGAACCGAAAAATATGTGGAAATTATTACACAATGAAGAGTATATATTGAAGTTTTAATGGAGGCGCTTGGCATAATGGTCAGAGTCGTAGGAAATGGAATCGTCGACCCGAGTTCAAATCCTAGACGAAACTGTTTGCATTTCATATAGCGCTAATACCCTTGGGAAATGTGTGCATCCAACTATACTCCCTCCAGCTATGGGTAAATAGCAGGGTAGACTGGGCTCTTCAACCTTGGTATGGCAACCTGTCTAAGAGAAGGAAAACTCTAAATTCAAACCTGTTAAACTCCGCTTAAGAAATTGACCTTGTGTCGCATCCTGCTCGTGTGGAGAGGATGGTAAATATATATATTGAAGTTTATCTGTCTCATTTAATACACCTCTACATGTGTGCACCATTAGTTGCACGAAGCATATTAAGACGGTACTCGATTTCTTGTCATGTTCGCTGTAGCATAGCCTCATCAATGATCACAGTGGAATTAATGAACTTTTGCTTTAGATCTGTGATGTCCCGCATCTTTGTTCGATACACAATATCAATTTGGCAAGAAGTCCTGGGGAGTAATAACTGGAGAGTTGCATAATCTATGTGGTAGCATAGATTATTGACAAGCGCCTGTAGAATAGGGCTTTCAAATCAGAACGTATGCAGGTAAGTTTCCGTGGAAAAAAAACACCAGACCATTGGTAAAAGGCGGAAATCTCGCACGTCACGTGATTTGACTTAGTTAAGTCAGTTCCAGTCAAAATGTGACGCAGTGCAGACGTGTGCCTGCGGGTCTGCGCTCAATCCGCGCGGTGAATGAAAAGAAGCCCTAAGGAAATAAAAGTTTTGATCAAAGAAATACAAGTCTTGTTAGTTATTAAATGACTTTAAAAGAACTAAGAAGTTAGTAGAAGTCCAGTTATGATTTAGGCGACAGACACGGTGACCGGCCAATAGAAGTGAAGATCCAACATGGCGACTCAATGAAGACAGAAGGAAGAAGAACAAGTAAGTCACAAATCTATCTGCCTGTCTCTCTATAATGTCTCTACTCTCACTATTGTTTATATCCCCGCAATACTTTAGGTCAGTGATGTCCCGCATCTTTGTTCAATACACTATATCTTTTGCAAGAAGTCCAGGTGAGTGATAACTGGAGAACGAGGTAAAGAAACTTTATGGATACCCTGTATTTCTTAGCAAAGATGAGTTTATGATAATAATAATCAACTTTGACCTGTGGTTAAGTCAGGCTCAAAGTATCGGCTTCCGTTAGATAACTAAAGTTAAGCAGTGACGAGCCTTTTCAATACATAAAAGTGCGATTACTTCAGCAAAAAGCAAGTACGGACAGTTATATGCTTTCTAGCATTCCTATTTAATATTAATAATTTTCAGACAGCTCTATTAGACCTATAGATGGGACCCTAATTTGTACAACCACTTCGGATCTGTATAGACCTGGGTAATCTTGAACTTTAGGTGACTAAACTCTCGTTTAAGTCTTAAAAGGACTTAACTTCCAAAGCAACGAGAGTTAAGTCCCCTTGTTCTTTTTCCGAGAAGAAGCTTTTAAACAATGGCAGCCATCTTTGATTCAAAGTAATTTTCACGGAGAAAATCCATTTAATGCATGTTTTTAACTTCAAAATATCATAAAATATCTTTTTAGTAAAAATTAATTTCATTTCAAATAATGCGCAAGTACAACTTTATGGTAGGAATTTAGTCACTTAAAGTTCAAGATTACCTAGATCTGAGGATAATGGCATCAAAGAGGTACTTCACAATCTTCAGAACTCTAGAACTGGAGCCTCACCACCCGATGCAGTATCATGCCAAGAACACCGTGTTTTTTTTTTTGGGGGGGGGGTCATATTCTGCAAGGGAGGCAGTCAGTGTATTCTAGCCCACCACCCCGACAGGAAAATTATTTTTTATTCACAATAACTAAATTCTTTCTCAGTCATAAATATGACGGGTTAAATCGAACTTAACGGACCTAAATTCCACTATCGTATTACCCCGGCGTAAAAAAAAAAAACAACAAAAAACCTAAGAATCAGGGAATTAACCGAATTTAATAAAACTTTCTCTTGATATATTAATGAATAAAAGATATAATGCATTTTTCAGGTCAGTTAACTTGAACCACGTATCTTTGAGGCATAACTCAGATTCTCTAATTTACGTGGTTCAAAGTTAACTGACCTGAAAAAAATGTAAACGTTTTAAAATAAAATAACTGGTGCATTATATATTTTATTCATTGATATACCAACACTGAAAATTTCATTAAAGTCGGTTAATTCCCTGATTTTTGGTATTTTTTTTCTTTCGGCGGGGTGGCATACAATGGTAGAATTTAGGTCCGTTAAGTTCGATTTATCTCAAGGCAGCAAAGCATTTTCTTTCTTTCTTTTCAAAGACAGTTTGTGGCTAAACCGTTTGCTTGTAGTTATTTTCTAACATCCCACCTTGTCAGATGAACACAAAGTCCGATTTACGTGAGGAGCCACACATAAACTAAAGCTCATGCGGTGTCCAGTGTTTAAAATTGCCGTGCGCTTGTATGATTGAACATAACTCATTTGCCTAATTCCTTGTGAAATGCCATACCCACTCAGTCATGTCTGAGTCCGTATTCCTTTGGGAACAACATTCTTGAGTAACTAATCTGTTTGTTTTAACCCTGAGAACAGGCGATGAATGTTTGATGGTTTGTAGAGATAAAGTTATGCTTATTTAACGAATTCTTTCTATTTGCGTATTATTATCATTTACTCCTTTTGAGTTTTCACATCAGCATTAGCTGATGGTCTTTCACTGGAGTCTGAGTGACAGCAAGTCTCCTCAGGTCTCCAGGACTCTTCTGAGTATTCTGGCAGATTGCAGCTGTGCAGTGTTCTGAATGGTTGCAACCCTTCCTCTGATTTCCAATCTTTCCAAACCCTTTTGTAATCCTTTTGGGACTGTTCCAAGTGCACCAACTACAATTGGTATCACTTTCACTTTCATATTATTATTATTATTATTATTATTATTATTATTATTATTATTACTAGCAAATATATGCACCCTCCGGGTGCAAGTATTAAAGTTTTAAAGTGATAAAATATTTTACTAAATTAGAAAGGCCAATGAAACTATAAATAAGAATGCAGATAAAAAGATTTGAAACAGAGGGGGGTATAATCGAAAAATTGAACAACTGAAACTTACTATTCCACCACTCCCATCTTTCATTGCTAAATTTTCCTAATTTAACTATTGAGTTAAAATAGGAAGTAAAGAATAAAATTACAGTTATTTCTTCTTGTTAATCGATTTCTTTTAAGATTTATCCCCGAGATCTTATTTATTAAGATAAAACCAGACAATTAGAAATCAATAATACTAAGCATATATTTATTAAATTCATATTTTAAATATCAATATACAAATTAGCCTTCCCGTTCACAGTGTAAACCGCTATTTTGTTGTATATATAAATACAATTGCATGTTATTAGTATGCAGATGTGGCCAACAGTATTAATATATAACAGTTTTATTGATAATAAATAAAAATAAAATCATGGAGAATGTGAGGTAAATAAGTAAAGGAATTGTGACTTGAGTGGTAATATAGTTTCGGTTACAGACAGAAAAACACACAATCTCTATTATAATAAGATTATTATTATTATTATTAATAATATTATTATTTTTATTATTATTATTATTATTATTATTATTATTATTATTATTATTATTATTATTATTTACCCCTTTTAAGTTTTCACATCAGCGTCAGCTGATAATCTTTCACTGGAGTTTGAGTGACAGCAAGTTTCCTCAGGTCTCCAGGACTCTTCTGAGTATTCTGGCAGATTGCAGCAGTGCAGTGTTCTGGGTGGTATCAATCCTTCCTCTGATTTCCAGATTTTCCAAACCCTTTTCCAATCCTTTTTGGGAACCGTTTCAAGTGCACCAACTACAATTGGTATCCCTTTGACTTTTATATTCCATAACTTTTTCAGTTCTCTGGCAAGGTCCAGATATTTGTCCATTTTTTAATTTTCCTTTAGCTTCACCATGTGATCTGCTGGAAATGCAAAATCCACCAGTTGACAAGTTCTTTCTTTTTTGTTAATCAGCACTAGGTCTGGTCTTCTTGCTGGGATAAGGTGATCCGTTTTTATTTCAAAGTCCCAGAGAATTTTATGCGTTTCGTTCTCAAGAACAGATTCTGGTTTATGCATATAGCATTTTGTTGTATGGTCAAAATTTAATTTTTTGCATAATTCCCAGTGGATCACCTTCCCAACCCAGTCGTGTCTAGTCTTGTACTCCCGTTGTGCTAGTTTGCTACATTCGCAGAGTATATGGTTTACAGTCTCATCTCTATTCCCGCAAAGTCTACATTTACTATTTGTTGGGTCTTATCAATTTTTGCTTTGATATAGTTTGTCCTTATGGCATTATTCTGTGCAGCAATTATTAGTGATTCAGTTTCTCTTATAAGGTTTCCTTTTCTTAACCACGTCCAGGTTTTTTCATATGCAACCTCTCCGATTTGTCGTTTGAAGTGTCCATATAATTGTTTTTCTTCCCATTTTTGTTTTCTAGTCTTTGTTGCTTTTCTGTTTGTCCATATGTCACATCTACTATTGTTGGCCGCCATAAGTAATCTGCCTTTGCTCTTTTTTGTGTAGTCTTCGAGTTGTTGGATTGTGATTTCTACGCAGTCCTCTATGTTGGCAAGACCTCTTCCCCCTTTCCTTTCTTGACACATATTATTATTATTATTATTATTATTATTATTATTATTATTATTATTATTATTATTATTTTCACTCCTTTTGAGTTTTTCACATCAGCTTTAGCTGATGGTATTGTACAGGAGTCAGAGTGACAACAAGTTTCCTCTGGTCTCCAGGACTCTTCTGAGTATTCTGGCACATTGCAGCAATGCAGTATTCTGGATGGTCTCAATTCTTCCTCTGATTTCCAGATTTTCTAGTCTTTTTTCCAAGTTTTTGGGGACTGTTCCGAGTGCACCAACAACAATTAGTATCACTTTCACTCTCATATTCCACAGCCTTTTCAATTCTCTGGCAAGGTCTAGGCATTTGTCCATCTTTTCGTTTTCTTTCAACTTCACTCTATTATCTGCTGGAACCGCAAATACACCAGTTGACACGTTCTCTTTTTTTGTTAATCAACACTCGAATTGAAATTTTTATTATTATTATTATTATTATTATTATTATTATTATGACGTTTTCACACCTGTCGTAGCCGGTGGTTCACTGGAGGCTGAGTGACAGCAAGTCTACTCGGGTATCTTGGACTCTTCTGAGTATTCTAGCCAATCCCAATAGTGCTGTAGTTCCTTTCTTTCTTTCTTTCTTCTAATCAAAACGGAATGGTCCGTCGTTTAGCTGAGGTGACGGCACTCATAAGAAATAAGAATTCGGTGGATAAGCAACATCAGATAATCAGGAATTACATTTTTGCATTTCATCTTGGACGATTTGGACGGTCTTATTTTTAACCAGAGGGTGTTGCAAGATGATTACAGTCTTATTAAGGAACATTTAGGGAACAATTAAGGAACATAAATATCAATATAGAGATTATTAGTAAGTAAAGTAAAGTCGTCGGGTGGCCTAATGTCGGTATCAGACAGACAACGGAAGAGTCTATCCCCTTTTCACTAGCGCTAAGCCAAGGAGATTGTTATTGGCAGAAAGAGAAAGAATCAAACAGGAGAAGAAAAGGAGGAAAAAGAAAAAAAACAGAGAGAGTAGAAATAAAAGAAAGAAAGGAAGAAAAAAAGAAAAGAGAAAGAGAGCGAAGAGAAAGAAGGAAAGGGAGGGTAAGAAGATAGAAGAGAATGGGAAGGGGAGAAATAAGAGTAAATGTTGTCGGTGGGGGGGGCTAAGGTCGGTACCGGTTAATCTGCGAGGGAGTCTATCCCCTTTTTACTAGCGCTAGACCAAGGAGATTGTTTTTGCCTCTGAGGTGGAGCGACAGACCTACCATCAACTTCTCACTTTACTCCAAAAATCCCTGTGCTACTCATACGCTAAGTTGGCGAGTGTCGGTATCGAACCCAGATCCTAGTGATTCCTTGACCGACGCTCTACCGACTGAGCTAAACCGATCCTAATTCTTCGTATGTTATTTCTATTCCCTCTCCTCCTCCTCCTCCTCCTCCTACCCTCCTCCTACTTCTTTCGTGTTTTAGTAGTTGTAGTATCAGTAGTAATAACTCCATTTCCTCGATTTCTGACTAACGAAAATGTCCCCAGTTGGAAAATCGGTGTACCCTACATTTCAAATCCTATTTTTATTCAAACCTTACATTCTTCAAGGCAAATCAGTCAGGCAGAAAAAAACTCCTCCAACTCGAAAGATTGGCGTAACACATTCTTCCTGCCCTCCCCTATTTCCCCTAATGTCACTTTCTGTCCTATGAAGCTAATTCCAGGAGATATCCTGCTTGAAGGAGAGAAAAGGCAACTCTAAAATCCCTTTAGCCATGGGAGATACCAATAATTTTGTTGGCGAACTCCGCCACGTATGATTTCGTAATGACCCGATCAGTGGAAGGTTTGTATGTTTAGTCACGAAGTGAGTATCACACAGCCCACTGGACTGAAAGGCTGACCCGGTACGGACAGAACAGAAGGACGGGGAGTTGATGGTCACTTGCGGGTTGGGGGCGGGTTGGCTGAATAGTGCTAGCCCTGCGTGAGGTGGGGTGGAGTGGAGAAGAATGGTGTTTGTGGTCGTGGGTGCTTAGTAAGTCCAATTTAAGATGAAAAGAGAGAGAGAGAGGAGAGAGAGAGAGAGAGAGAGAGAGAGAGAGAGAGAGAGAGAGAGAGAGAGAGAGAGATAAAGATGTAGTGTAATAGAGAAGCATAAAGATATATATATATATATATATATATATATATTATATATATATTTAATAAATAAGTTAATCCACAGACACGTGTTTCGAGGTTTCACCTCTCATCAGTGTGGCTACACTTTAACAGCTACCTCCAGCTGATATATATATATATATATGTAGAGAGAGAGAGAGAGAGAGAGAGAGAGAGAGAGAGAGAGAGAGATGAGTGAGAGAGAGAGAGTAGAGAGAGAGAGAGAGAGAGAGAGAGAGAGAGAGAGAGAGAGGAGAGAGAGAGAGAGGAGAGTTGAGTGCGAGGGGAGAGAGAAAGATGTAGTATAATTAAGAAGTATAAAAGAAAGAGTTAGAGAGAGAGAGAGGAGAGAGAGAGAGAGAGAGAGGAGGAGAGAGAGAGAGAGAGAGAGAGAGAGAGAGAGAGTATGAGTGCGAGGGAGAGAGAAAAGATGTAGTATAATTAAGAAGTATAAAAGAAAGAGTTAGAGTTAGAGTTAGAGAGAGAGAGAGAGAGAGAGAGAGAGGAGAGAGAGAGAGAGAGAGAGAGAGGGGGTGAGGGAGGGGATACAAAGAGTAAGTGAGAGAGTGAGCGTGGTGGTGGTAGAGAAAGATGTAGTGTAATGGAGAAGTGTAAAAAGTAAGTCAGAGAGAGAGAGAGAGAGAGAGAGAGAGAGAGAGAGAGAGAGAGAGGTCTCAGGAGGTACACATGTCTTGGGTAGAGTAAGAAAGAGAAGACTGAAAATGAAAGGTGCTAATGCAAACCCCCCCACACACACACCATACACACACATCTTTGTGCCAGTACAGATTTGCACTGTTTACTTGACAAATGGCCATTCTACAAATACATAAATGATATTTCTCTGTATTTGCTGTAATTTTCATAACAAATGTCTTTGGGTCCGTTCAGCATCTGACTCAGTCGTCAATATAATATTTGATGTAAACACACGCACAGACAGACACAGACACAGACACACACACACACACACACACACACACACACCACAACACATATATATATATATATATATATATATATATATATATATATATATTCAAACACATTTGATCAAACAAAATAGAATCCGTATTATTTTTTTTTCAAGCTTCCTGATAATGCTTTTGATGTTGCAATCTTGCAAAGCATTAAAGATTTCTCCAAAATATTATTGGCAGACCAAGTACTTTCGGTTCGTATCCGAACCATTATCAAGGTGTATATCTGTCTATCATTATTAAAACTGTACAATATTTATCGAAACTATTGTTTTGTTTTTGCTACCAAGGTGAAGCTAAGCAACAGTAGCAGTTTATTTAAAAAAAATTTCTATTAAGTTAGGCAAACTATACATATATCTGTTTCGATATATATATATATATATATATATATATATATATATATATATATATATAGATATATAGATAATGACTGATCAACGGAACGGATCACAGACTCTCTTTCTCTCTCTTTTCACACACACACACACACACACACACACACATATATATATATATACACACACATATATATATATACATATATATACATATATATTATACACATATATATATATAATATATATAACATATATATACACACATTATACATATATACATACACATATATATACACACACACACACACACACACACAGACACAGAACAAAAATTGATGGCGCTGATCTTTTAAGTCCTTTGTCGTATTATTAAATGTCCTTCCTACTAATGGAATTACGTAGCCTGGGTGTGTTGAGGTGGAGGATGAGCTGTCGCCCAAGCAGCAGTACCCCCACTCTAAACTGCCTTTGTAGCCCAAAAGAAAGGTAACAAAAATCAATACAGTTTGGCAACGATAGTGTTGCGGGAGTTCCTGGATAGCGCTGAAGTTCACCATCACACTACCTTTGGGACTTCAGCTTCGGATTTGATTTCGGGGTTTACTCACCTAGACTTTCCTTAGATTGAAGTATAGCCGCTGCAGCGGAGATTTTATAACATTTTTCCTTCTCCTAGATGGATTGCCGACTAAGGTTTAGGAGCCCGTCTACCCCATTTTGGGATTTATGTGAGTAGTATGTACCCCAGTTCTGCTACTATCGGTGTGCATGGCCATTGGTTCTCTTGGAGCTCATCTACCCTTTAACAGCTCTTGATGCTAGGTGTTCACACACCCACCTCAACAAGCAAGCCCAGGCGTACCTCATGGGGGTTTGTTTCACCGACAAACCGACCATGGAATACAAGGTTATTTCCTATAATTCTAACATAAACAAAGGGGAATCACTCTTGACTGATATATTATTTATTTATTGATTGATCTACTATGAAAAAAGAAGACGGGGTTAGGGTTAGGGTTAGGGTTTAGATTAGGGTTAGGAAGTTAGGGTTTGGGTTTAGGGTTTAGGGTTAGTTTAATGGGAAAATATTTTAATAATTTATCAGTCAAGAGTGGTCCCTCTTTGTTTATGTTAGACTTGTAAGAAATAACCGAATACACTGTTATGATAAACAGGAAAAAAATCAGTCAAAATTTTGTTAGTAAGTTGAAAACAAAATATACTTTTGAAAAAAAGAAAAAACAAAACGGGAATTAACTTTTTGCCTAATTTAATCCGACCACAGCGGCTCTCCGACCACTGTGAACCTACCATAAGCCGCTGATGGATAGTTCATTATAACTGAGCAGAAGAACTCCGATTACAATAATAAAAATAGGATTTTATTTGAATAGAATGAGTTCTAAGGTGAATAGATATAGAAATTTGAAATACTCCATCATACAGGTAGAAAATATCAAGAAAAGTTGGTACCGCAGTGTGAAAAATTTGGTAGGCAAAGAGTTAAAAAACATAACAGATTTTAAAAAGCAATTTTTATTATTTCTCCCCAAAATTTATTCGTCCATGGTTCAGTACGTATGTATTAGAATAGATAGCTTATCAAGTGTTTCACATTTTTTATAAAAGTTTTAAGAACAACAACTTTGAAATTAAAATAAAACAACAACTTCAAAAAACATTACTCCTGGCTATCCTATTGCCTTTGTTTATATATATATATATATATAATATATATATATATATATATATAATATATATATATATATATTATATATAAAGCAATATATATATATATATATATATATATTATTTATAAAGTAATATATATATATATATATAGTAATATATATATATTTATTAAATATATATATATAAAGTAATATATATATATAAAGTATATATATATATATATATATATATATATATATATATATATATATATATATATAAATCGACTATATATATATATATATATATATATATATATATATATATATATATATATTATATTATATATATAGTGGCTTATATATATATATATAAGCCGACTTTATATATATATATATATATATATATATATATATATATATATATATATGAATACTTGAACAATTATTCATAAAATGTTCCCATTCCTTATTCGTTGTGAATATAAGTGTTATATTTACAAATCTATCAAGCTTTTTTGTTTGGTAAAAATTGATCAACTAGAAAAAATGTCGATTCTATTTGATTAGGATACAACGGCATAATAAAAAATTGGTACGATGTCCCTGCTATGCCGGTTATTGATAACAACATATAAATAATCAAGTTAAAAGCAATCATTGTATCAATTGCCTATCATCAGCAAGTTTTTGTCAGACGAGACGCTATCTATTTTCTTTGCAAAGTTAAGTCCCTTTGACGGAAAATTCTGGAGATTACCTCCCTTTGTACATTTTTCACTTCAGGGTAGATAAAAAAATTCAGTATAGCTTCGAGGGAATTGTTGTATAACATTTACTTAGTTTAACAAACAATTAACGCAATACAAACTTTGTAGCAGCTTTTCTGTTTTATATTTTGCCAGGGTTCGCTATTCGACCGCTCTGGCACAGATACCAAATACGAACCATCTCAACCACGAGACTGTTCAGTGTGGTATTGTAAAAAGGGGAGAGGTAGATGTTAAAATTTACTTTATACTAAATGTATGTATATTTACTTTGCACGAGTAGGATGTGACACAAGATCAGATTTTAAGCGGAATTTTACAGTATTAAGAGTTTTCCTTATTTCTAGACCGGTTGGATAACCAGGGTTAAAGGGTGCAACTGTTCTAGAATTTACCCATAGCTGGAGGGAGAATAGTTAGATTCATACCTTTCCCAAGGATATTAGACGCTTTTTAAAATGCAAAAAAACTCGTCCAGGATTTGAACTCATGTCGCTGGGTTTGATTTGAATTTTTTGAATAAGAAATAAATGATTGAACTTTTCAAGATCGTTACTTATTTAAATTTTTCAATTTTATTCAAAGCAATTTTAAAAATTAAAAAAAAAAAAAACATTTTTTTAAGGGTATTTGAAATTTGAAATTTGAAATGCAAAATATTAAAATAGTTAATTCAAATTAAAAAATATTTTTTTTAATTTGAAATTTGAAATTAAAATAAAAAATAAATATCAAATTAAAAACGAAAAGATATAAACAAAAAATAAAAAGATATAAAAAAAATTATGATTTTTTATTTGAATTAAAAAAATTCATTTGAATTTTTCAAAATTGCTTTTATTTTTTTCAATCGTTTTTTTTTTTATTTTTCAAAAGTATCAGCTATATATTTTCTTTTTAGTTTCATATTCCATACACAAAATAACAATATTCTAATTCTTAAAGCCCCTAAAACATCACATAATTACGTATGAGAAATCAGTTTTTTGCGTCTCATCCTGACATAATGGTTAGCAAGTTAGTCCCGCTGATTCATTGTTACATACTTGCTGGATGCTCCATACTTTCGACCTTGTGTCACATCCTACTCGTGACGTACAGGTTGGGTAGATGCCAACAAGAGAACAGCTTAAATAAGGCTTTGAAATTATTTACTAAAATTTGCTTTGTCTGGTTTGCAGTTCTCACTTGTACAAAGGGGTCATTCATGAAAATAAAGTACTGACTCATCATTGCTTAACTTCTAACCGAAACTAATGATTTCAGTGTTCTGTAAGTTTTACAATTAAATACAAGTTGCATTATAGTAATTTACTAAGCTTTACTTAGGTGTGGTACATGGTCGGAAGTATGGAGACACCCTGTGATACTTGAACTCGCAAGTCCGACAGTCCAGCTTGCTACCCACGATACTGTAGGGATCTATATAGGAACTCTCCTGTGTTAGGGGACACAGTAAGTTAAGAATGAACTTCCTTAGCGAACTGGGAGAAATTTGTATTATTTGTATTTTTAAAACTATTGTCCTCATCTTCATTGTTATATGTACAACGTTTCGGCCGATGCGCCCCCCGGCCTTCTTCAGATATTTCTTGTCGGAGGGCACATCGACCGAAACGTTGTACAGATAACAATGAAACGTTGTACAGATAGCACTGAAGATGAGGGCAATAGTCCGAATAATACAAATAATACTAATTATCACGCCTCATCTAAAAAAATTCAGAGAAATGGGAGAAATTCGTCCTTTCCAAAATTGGACATCTAGATTAAAAGCAAAATCTGGTGATAATGAATGTGTATATATATTTACTTTGAGACTCATCGGTGGTAGGTAGAAAAATTGCGTCGATCCCGTCGGCATTCCCCCTCAATAAACCCAGCCCTGCCCTTTTAAATCGACGGGGAAAGTATTGCCTGGGGGGGGGGCTCCCTGGGATCGACGCTATTAACCAACTCAACCTGTCCAGTGGCCGAAACACACTAGGTATAGGTCTATGGGCCTGTACCAACACAGTGTCGACTATTTATACATGACACTGTCCAATCAGATTATAGTGAGGAGGGTACCAAGGTATTTACATATTCATTACATCAGAAGTGAACATGTCTAACTCAAGCGACTGCTACATCAACCTTTCAGTAAACTCAATAGGAATCTATAAATAAAAGAAACGTTTTTTTTTAATATAAAGTCATACATTTTTTGAGAACAGGTCGACGTTAAGTAACATTATATTGCGTGGGAGTCTGTGCGAATTTCTTGTCAACAGTTCTACACTTGTAGATGTGTTGATAAACAAAGATGTTAAAACAAAAACGATGGGGGGGGGGTTAAAACAATGAACAGACAAAACTAATCATGTTCACATTTGGGCTATTTAATGCCAAATTTTAATTTGATTGGTTAGCTCAGTCGGTAGAGCGTTCGGCTAGAAACCACAAGGTTCCTAGTTCGATACCGGTCCCCGCCAACTCAGCGTATGAGTAGCACAGGGATCTGTGCGTAAAGTAAGGAGCTGATGATAGGTGTGGCGCCCCACCTCAGATGCTAAAACAATCTCCTTGGTCTAGCGCTATTGAAAAAGGGGATAGACTCCCTGGCTGATACCGACTTTAGGCCGCCCCGTCGACTTTACTTTTTTTACTTATATATATATGATTTGTAAGCGAAGTAGGTAGATATTTTCGCTTGGTCTTTTTTTAAACTAGTGGAAATAATTTTCATTACTTTCATGTGTATTGATAAATAGGTAGAATTAAACTGGTGGTTAACCCTCAGTCATTGCTTTCTAGCACCCATATAATAAGAAGAGATGAGAGTTAGCCAAAAGAACAATTTGAAGAATTCATTTGAGATTATCATATAGTTGTTTGTGCTTGACATGACCAGCTGGTTGATCGGTTCGGTCGTCTCCAACTGACGCCTAGCTAAAGTAAAGGCCGAAATGGAGTACTGCATGTCATGTGACCACTTAGTATCCGGGTTACGGACTGCTCAGCCACAATGATTCTGACTTCAGGCATTACGGGTCACCACCTACGGTTAAGAGGTCTTACCTATTTGCAGAGGTGCAGTCGGTGTGTTCTGCAGACCAGTCGACAAGGTGGGTTTGGATTGAAAATATTTGATAAGAAGTTTGATGATTTAAACTATTTACATTCTATGCGGAACCCTAGACATTCTCCATATTCGCCCCTCTCGTCATTTCTCGTAACTGACGAGATTTCTTTTGTTATTAAAGAGCCTTTGCTCCGGTTTGATAAGATTTAATAAAGAGTTTAATGTCAGCAATACTATTTCTGTTCTTAGTAGAACTCTAGAGACACTCCATGTTTGTGACTCGCATCATTTCTCGTATCCCTCGAGATTTGTTTCGTTTTATTATCCAGAAAGACTTAGTGCAATAAGTAATTGAGAGTTACTTTTCCTATTCTATTACATTTCATGTTCCTTTGTGGAACTCTTTGGCGTTTCTAAGAGTATATATATTTACCAACTCTTCCGCACGAGCAGGATACGACACGAGGTCAATTTCTTAAGCGGAGTTTAACAGGTTTGAATTTAGAGCTTTCCTTCTCCTAGACTGGTTACCTAGCCATGGATAAAGAACCCAGTCTGCCCTGCTATTTATCCATAGCTGGGGGGAGAGTAGGATTCATACCTTTCCAAAGTGTTTTAGCGCTAAGTGAAATGCAATTACCACATCCAGGATTTGAACTCGGGGTGACGAGTCTATTTCCCATGACTTTAATCATCACACCATGCGCTTCCTACTTTCTAGAGTATATAAGCTCTCAGTAAACTAAATTATTATAAGTAGAATAAAGCTTTCTTAAACCTATTCGTGTGTTCATTTATTATTACACTTAGCTTTACAAAATAAAGAGTCTTTGCTATGACCCAACTTGATATGATTTAATAAACAGTTTAATGACAGAAAAACTCCGTTCTAAGTAGAGCTCTAGAGATTCTCGTCATGACTCTCATCATTTCTCGTTTCCCTCGAGATTTGTTTTGTCATTATCTAGAAAAACTTAGCTATAATAAAAAAAGAATATTTGCTAAGATCCAACTTGATAAAATTTAATAAAGAGTTTAATGACAGCAAGATTATTTCTATTTTAAGAAGAGCAACGGAGATTCTCCATACTTGCGACTCTCGTCATTTCTCGTAACTGACGAGGTGTGTTTCGTCAGCAAAGAGCCTTTGATATGTCCTAGCTTGATAAGATAAAGAGTTTATTATGGCAGCTAGACTATATCCATTCTAAGTAGAGCTCTGAAGATTCCCCCCGCCGTTACTCTTGTTATTTCTCGTAACCCTCGAGATTTGTTTCTTTTTTCTTTTTTTGGGGTGGGGGGTGGAGGTCATTATCTAGAAAGACAGCTATACTAAATAAAGAGTCTTTGATATGATCCGGCTTGATAAGATTTAAGAAAGAGTTTAATGACAGTAAGAGTATTTATATTCTAAATAGAGCCTAGAAATTCTCCATGCTTGTGATTCTCGTCATTCTCGTAACTACGAGATTTGTTTAGTCATTATATAGAAATATTTAACTATCTATACATACATAAAGGGCAGTTTGTGTTTATATATGTCCAGAGGAAACTGAAAATAAAATAATTAATGATAAAGTAAATACATATACACATTCTCTATCACCAGATCTTGCTTTTTGAGCAAAGATAATGAAGATTTGATTTATATTCGTGAAGATAATTGAAAAATAAAATTTAAATGAAACACCATGAATTTGTTTTAGCATTTTATATTTAAATAGGAGATATCTTCATTTTTATTTTCAGACTGGATCAACGCAAGGTCTTTTTATATGTAAGGATTTTAATGGGGCATCCTGTCTGGTAGATCTAACTCACGATTCAACAATAACTACCTTTTTAACACCCTCTACAGGCGACATCAGGTAGCCGCTTCTAGTACTAAATAAAGAGTCTTTGATATGACCGGTTTGATAAGATTTAATATATTTAATTGCAGTAAGACTATTTCTTCTAAATAGAGCCCTAGAGATTCTCCATGCTTGTGACTCTCATCATTTCTCGTAACCTACGAGATTTGTTACGTCATTATATAGAAAGATGTAACTATACTAAATAAAGAGTATTTGCTATGGTCCGGTTTGGTAAGTTTTAATATATTTAATTGCAGTAAGACTATTTCTATTCTAAATAGAGCCCTAGAGATTCTCCATGCTTGTGACTCTCGTCATTTCTCGTAACCCTCGAGATTTGTTTCGTCATTATATAGAAAAACTTAGCCATAATAAAAAAAAGTGCCTTTGCTATGACTTCAACAGAGTCGCTACGAATTCTATCCATTGATATTTGGATCAATCATTTGCTAAATCAATTTGCTGGCCATGGTTTTATCAGATGATATTCAATCGGTTATCAATTGATTTGCCATAAGCAAGATGTACTAATATCGATCTCCGGTGTTGTTTTGTTTTGATTCAATATAAAACTGGATTTTCCTTTTTGTTGTTGTTTCTTTTGTAAGTCATCTATCCTTAAGTGATAACAGCCGCCATTGCAGATTGGTTGACCACAACATGGAACCGAAAACAAACTTTTAAAAGTTTTCCAAAACTTTTCGCCCAATAATTCCAGTGAAATAAATAAATAAATAAATAAATAAAAATAGCAAAAAAAAAAACACAAAAAAACAAAACAAAAAACAAAAAAACAAAACAACAAAAGAAAAAAACGCAAACTGCCAGAAACCGAACATACGCATGCGCAAAAGAATTAATATCAGAGTTGAAGAACAAGGAGCTGTCAAAACGTGTTAAAAATATGCTCGAAAGAAAACAATATGAAATAACAATATCTAAATCGCAAAATAATAATAATAATAAAAAAAGAAGTAGTTTGTTATTCTCGTTATGTCAGTCAATCTAACTAACATTGTTTAATATTTTTTATTTCTTCTTTTTTTTTTTATTGGTCATATTTATTCTTCAAGAACAACAAAAAAACAGCATTTCTGTAATGTCTAATTCCTTATCTGGACATGCGTTCTCAGAACATTTAATTTAATTAGAAAAATTCGAGTTAGTTTGGAGCGTTTCCCAACCATTCTTTTCAGAGAGAATTCACAAATGTCCTGGAGGACAGTTGATTGCCTCTGAAAGGGGATCAATTAGTTAATTGAATCGATTGCATATGAATTTAAATGATTAATTAAAAATTTAATTAAACCCATGAAAGAAATTTCTTGTGCCCAGCACGTCTCAAAGCAGCTGGGAATCCTTCACCAATTACCCCCGCTCTAATTAATGTCGAAAACAATATACGTATGGCGATTCAACCAGTTAGAGCAGTAGACGGCAGGTCGCGAGATTCTTTTCTAGGTTATTTCCTATAAGTCTAACATGATCAAAGGGGAACCACTCTTGATTGATAAATTATTTATTTATTTATTGATCTACTAGGAAAAAAGAAGACGGGGTTAGGGTTAGGGTTTATGGTTAGTTTAATGGGAAAATAAATAAATAATTTATCAGTCAAGAGTGGTTCCCCTTTGATCATGTTAGACTTATAGGAAATAACCATTTTCTACTCCTTTAAATGGGCGTTTGTCTCTTTGACTTAGATTCGATTAGGTCAAAGTTCGCTTTGTGTATCAATTATTGGCACAGAAAATTTGATAGTTTAGATCATAGTAGGAGGGAGGGAGAGGGCTGGTTTAGTTCAGTCGGTATAGCATTCGGCTAGGAATCACAAGATTCCAGGTTTGATACCGGCCCTCGCCAACTCAGCGTATGTGTAGCACAGGGATCTGTGCGGTAAAGTGAGGAGTTGATGGTTAGTGTGGCGCTTCACAACAGACACTAAAATAATCTCCTTGGTCTAGCGCTAGTGAAAAAGGGATATACTCCCTCGCTGTTTGGCTGATACCGACATTAGGCCGCCCCGACGACTTTACTTACTTTACTTATGAGGGAGGGAGAAGAGGTAGAATGAGCTCTCAAAGTATTTTTTGACTAACGAGCAGATAGTCCCTTTGGTTTGAATTCAGATTCTTTTTTTCTCCTGGATCGATTGCCATACCAAGGTTAAAGAGCCCAGTCTGTCCTACTATTTACCCATAGCTAGACAGATGATAGTTGGATTGGTATCTTTCCGTGGGTATAAGCACAGTATGAAGTGAAAATCGCCACGTCCAAGGATTTGAACTCGTCTTGCCGTGTCCATTTTCTACGACGGTAACCATTACATCACGTAAATTAAATTAGCGACTCGAGTTCAAATCCTTAACGAAGTTGATTTTGTTTCACTTTCATTGGGAAAAGTATGAATCCAACTCTCCTCCCAACCGGCTATGGGTAAAAAGATTTGGTTGTTTTGTTTAACGGCATATTAAACATTTTCGGGTTATTTAATGCCAAATCAAATCATTTTGATAAACTAAGAACTCAAGTTGCATACACTACCTGCTGCTGCTTCAGTGGTCACCTAATTAAGTATTAACCAGTCTTATCTCTGCTTAACTTCTTTGATCTAGCGGGGACTGATATTTTCACCGTGAATGAACGTAATAGACATGACAGATATGTTTGTCTGTTTGGGTGCTTTGTTCAAC
>CM042149.1:120418484-120435701 GCA_023376005.1 Doryteuthis pealeii
GCAACGCGAGTCAGCTCGCAACTGTATGGTCGGACGCAATCTCCATTTTCTTTTTTGTAATTTCTACTCATTTTTGTTCAATACATTTGTATCCATTTTCACCAGTCGTTTGTTTTATTTTTGACCCTTAAAACCCCATAAAAGTTACATACTGTATTTTAATAGTTTTTGAGAATAAGCCAGGGTATCATGTTACTTAAAAAGTTGATGAAATAGAGAAAAAATATGGTAATCTTTGGATACAGAGCCCAAAAGTTATTCAAAAACAAGTATCAGATCTAATTTAATAAAATTTGTGATGCCCAGTGTAATGTTTTATTATTTCCCATTATAGTTAAGTATTTAAAAAGTTCCATAATATAAGCGCATATTTGTTAGATGCTGTATTTCTATGTTTTTTTGATCCTGTAGCTCAAACATTTTATGTGATATAGAAAAACTGGAGTCATTTATAATATCTGAAAAATTAACACAGGGGAACATTATTTTGGTTCAGTTTGATTTGACACTTGTTTTTGACTATTTGCTTTTAACCCTAAAATAACCCCAGTTTTTCTATATCACATAAACTTTTTGAGCTACAGGATCTTTCTCAAAAAACCATAGAAATATCCTTAACAATATCCTTTGTATGAACAAGATAAATTATAGTTGAGCATTTCTTATATTATTTTCCATTGAAAACTTTTAAAAAATTCTATAAAATAAGCTCAAATTTGTTACATGCTGTATTTTAATAGTTTTTGAGACCAATCCAGGGTATCATGTTACTTAAAAAGTTGATGCATATAGAAGGGGGGAAAATAGATATTTGCTTCAACAAGTTCCTGCTGAGTGGGGGGGGGGGACCAAAAAGAAACGAGTTCACTGTCTTTTCGCAGGCCAAACTTTTTTTGGTCAACACAGTCTTCGACCAGCAGCTGAAAATCCGTTGCCGTCGTCAAAGTAATATTTTCTCACTGCCGTCTCACGTAAACCGAAAGCTTCTCTGCTCGTCACGCCACGCTCCACTCGCTTTGGTTATTTTATGGGCATATTACCCAAACATCCGGGCACATCAGTCGAGCCTCGCGTCCGTAAAGTGCCTAAATCGCATTTTTTTCGCATGCGGGAGGACGCAGGTTCGATCCCGGGAGGCAAGACAATGTCTTGCTCCTTTTCCTTTCTCATTCTCCGTCATAGCTACAATATAAAAGAACAAATTGAATTAATAGAATTTTACAATTCAACTAAAGTGAAACGCAAACAGACTCGTTTTATATATGTATTTACCCAACCCCTCCACACAGACAGGATGTGACACAAGGTCATTTTCTGAAGCGGAGGTCAACACGTTTGAATTAAGAGCATTTAATCTCCTTGACCAGTTGCTATACCAAGGTTAAAAAGCCCAGTCTGCATTCTTATTCCCCCATAGCTGGAGAGAGAATAGTTGGATTCAAACATTTCCTAATAATATTAGCTCTATGTGAAATGCAAACAGTCTCGACCAGGATTTGAACTTATGTATACGGTGGCCATCAAAACATTGAAACATACTTTTAAAATTCTTAACTTTCTTGTTTTTTTTTTAATTTGATTTTTATATCATTTTTTTAGATATTGTTAGTGACCTGTGCAAATTGAAAATGTCAATTTACAATGTGAAAGAACAAATTAAATTAATATAATTTTACTATTCAACTGAGAGGTTTATAATTTCAACTGAGAGGTTTATAATTTCAAGAAGAGAGAAAAGAAGTGAACGGGTAATAGTGCTTATGGACTGTTTCCCTGGAACAGAAGAGAAGGAAGGAAGAAGGAATGAAATAATGGAGGAGAAAAGATAGGAAATAATAATTATTATATAAAGAAACGTGATAAATTGTTTGATATCTATTAATATTAATAATGGAGATTCGCTTCCGGTTTTTGTCTGTCACTGTTTACGTCACACTACCTAAAATCGTCATAACATAGAATAAATACACTCAAAATTTGAGCATGCAATGTTAGACACTGGTTTTTTAAACAAGTTTTAATAAATACATACCTGGTATTATCTATCTATATATAGTTTGTGGTAATTTATGAGGAAGCGCGCCCGGTCTCCTGCCTAAAAAATTGCTACCCGGTGACTATCAAAATAACAACCCCAGCTCGTCGTAATTCTTGTTTATTTATCGTAATTTGTCGTAATTCTTGTTTAGATATGAAGATGGATATATAGTTTGGAATAGACTAAGATAGATAGATAGATAGATAAACAAACAAAATAATATAGATAGATACGAACAAATGGAAATAGATAGATATTTTCGACAAGTAAATGTATTTGGTGGGGGGGGGTCGCTTCTTTTTTTTTGTCGTAAATAAAAAAACTAAAAACAAAATAAAAGAAAATCTTAGTATTTAAAGTAATATAGATAAATATGAACAAATTGAGATAGATAGATAGATATGAAGATGGATAGTTTTGAATAGACTGAGCTGGGTTGTTATTTTAATAGCCACCGGGTAGCAATTTTTGAGGCAGGAGACCGGGACGCACTTTCTCATAAATTACCTAGTTTGTTTTATTTTAATATATATTTAAAGTTATCAGAACTAAGTTTCCATTTCAAACCTATTATTTTTACTCCTTTAATAAATTTGATGATTTTACTTTACTTATGATACAAACTCTCTGATATTAAATTTTCAACTCCCATCCCCTTAGGCAATATTTATTTTACGTCGCCCAGAGAGCGTTTTTATATTTTGCTTGTGAACATAATGAAATAGATAGCTATAAAACGAATGAGATTGATAGATATTGAGAAACTGTGATAGATATATAGATACAAACGAGTAAAATAAAGAAATGATGAAGGCTTTTTATGAAATTTTACTTTGAAAGTCAGTGGAACACCCGTCTAGGAATCGCAAGGTCTCGGGTTCGGTACCGGTACCCGTCAACTTAGCGTATGAGTCGCATAGCCTGGGTAATCTGACCTGTGCGTTAAAGCAGTTTGCTGGCCGTAAGTGTGGTACTTCACCTCAGCAAACAAAAATGGTCTAGTACCTGTCAGGGTCCCATCTATGGGTTAAATAAAAAGAAATGTGTTAAAAATTTGAATACTTATCAAGAATGAATAAATCAAAACGTTTTCGGCATAAAACAACCCAAAAAGGTTGACATGCCGTAAAGTTCAACAACCAATCAAAATTCTCAAACTGCCATTTCTAATAAACCAAACAAAACTTAATTATTACACCATGCTGGGACGCCCTTTTACTCAACACATTCGGCACTGGTAGGATGTGACACAACTTCGGAAGTAAGGGACGAAATTGCTATTCAGTAGTAATGGATCTGAGAGACTAACTTGCTAACCAATATATCACGATGGGTCGCCCTTGGCGTCTGCCACCTATTACATAGTTAAGACGTCTTCCATTTATGCTCGCTAAAAGTGGGCGCTCAAATAGCTGGCGCATACCGCATAACCTTGCACCAAGTTCATTATGATAGATCAACACTAATGATCGAAACATCGTTATTCATTAGTAATAGATCTGCGAGACTAACTTGCAAACCAATACACCACGATGGGTCGCCCATAGCACCCGCCGCTTATTACATAGGACGTCCTCAAATAGCTGGCGCATACCGCATAACCTTGCACCAGAGTTCATTATGATAGATCAACACTAATGATCGAAACATCGCTATTCAGTAGTAATAGATCTGCAGGACTAACTTGCAAACCAATACACCACGATGGGTCGCCCATAGCACCCGCCGCTTATTACATAGGACGTCCTCAAATAGCTGGCGCATACCGCATAACCTTGCACCAGAGTTCATTATGATAGATCAACACTTATAAATAACAGTAAGGGTCGAGACATCGCTATTCAGTAGTAATAGATCTGCGAGACTAACTTGCTAACCAATACACCACGATGGGCCACTCTTGGCGCCTGCTGCATATTACATAGTTAAAACGTCTTCCATTTATCGCTCGCTAAAATTATGCTCTCAAATAGCTGGCGGATACCGCAGAACCTTGCCTCAATTTCATTATGATAGATCAACACGTATAAATAACAGTAATGATCGGGACATCGCTATTCAGTAGTTATGGATCTGCGAGACTAACTTGCAAACCAATACACCACGATGGGTCGACTTTGGCGCCTGCCGCCTATTACATAGTTAGGACGTCTTCCATTTATCGCTCGCTAAAAGTGTGCGCTCAAATAGCTGGTGCATACCGCATGACCTTGCACCAGAGTTCATTATGATAGATCAACACTTATAAATAACAGTAAGGATCGAGACATCGCTATTCAGTAGTAATAGATCTGCGAGACTAACTTGCAAACCAATACATCATGATGGGTCGCCCATAGCACCTGCTGTTTATTACAGAAGACGTTCTCAAATAGCTGGCGCATACCGCATAACCTTGCACCAGTTCATTATAATAGATCAGCACTTATAAATAAAAGCAATGATCGAGACATCGCTATTCACTAGTAATAGATCTGCGAGACTAACCAATACACCACGATGGGTCGACTTTGACGCCTGCCGCCTATTACATAGCTAGGACGTCTTCCATTTATCGCTCGCTAAAAGCGTGCGCTCAAATAGCTGGTGCATACCGCATGACCTTACACCAGAGTTCATTATGATAGATCAACACTTATAAATAACAGTAATGATCGAGACATTGTTTTCTTAATATAGTGAAAAGTAGATTAATATTATGATGGAGGGAGGACAGAAGTAAGGAAAGAAATGTGTACATTTTTATCTTTCCTTGATAACATGTAAAACTATTTTAATTTCATTGCGTATTCCTCCCCCATCGAAGCACATTCGATCTTTTCATGAACGTGACGACAAATGATGACCGGCCAACCAATTTATAAACAGCGTGGTTTCCATAAATCCTTCATTATTCAAATATTGTATTTATAGCAAAATGGTGGACGATGTGTCGATAGTGTCCAGACATGATAAACATTGAGATACAATCACAATTATATATATAATATATATATATATATATATATATATATATATTTGAATCTTGTATAGTTGTAACTAAAATATATGGGAGGCGCTGTAACTTCAGGGGCACAAAAACTATATAGTCTTCCGAGACTGCATGCCAAAGATCTCTCTCTCTCTCTCTCTCTCTCTCTCTCTCTCTCTCTCTCTATATATATATATATATATATATATATATATGTTGGTTTCAAAATCGTATAGACGAGAAAGTTACAATTACCAAAGGCTGCTGATTTTACGTCGTCGCTACCCTATAATCTATATATATATATATATATATATATATATATATATATATATATTATATTCTCTGTCTTGATCTTGAGCACTTTTTCTATAGATATAGCAAAGTACATAATCAATATATATACAATGACAATTTATAATCTATATATATATATATCTCCTCTCTCTCTCGCCCCCTTCTCTCTCTCTCTCTCTCTCTATATATATATATATATATATATATATAAAGTAAAGTCGTCGGGGTGGCCTAAAGTCAGTATTAGCCAATCAGCGAGGCAGTCTACCCCCTCTTCACTTCAAAAATTGTTTTTGCGTCTGGGGTGGAGCGCCACACCTACCATCAGCTCCTTAATTTAGCTCACAGATCCCTGTGCTACTCATATGCTGATATATATATATATATATATGAGGAATGAAAGAACAAAACTCAGACAAAAATACATAGTATATTTTGCTGGAATATTGAATTCAGCTTTTTCAGGTTTTATTGAATCATTAAGATCATAGAAGTGTTTTATAGAAGGGAGAAGTAGGTAGGTGGGTAAGTTTTGTGATGAGGGAAAGATTTGATTGGTTATAGGGGAAATCTTTGGGTGAGATAAGGTGGGAGACAGATGGGAAGAGAGTGGAGGGATTCTTTCATTTCTTATTTTGCCTCATTCTGTCGGATTCATGCCAACCCCCTTTTTCTCATATATATATATATTTTCTTATATATATATATATATATATATATATATATATATATATATATATATATTGTTTTATTCTCCAACGTATTAAAATCAATCCTATAAATGATTTTTAAAGAAAGTTATTAAACTATGACAATAAAACAATTAACGGCAAAGTAAATATATGAATTCATTCACTATCACCAGATCTTGCTTTGTGAGCAAAAATAATGAAGATTTGATGTACATTCGTGAAGATAATTAAAAAATAAAATTTAAATATAGAATTTTTTGGCATTTAATATTTTAAATAGTGACACTAATTTTTCTTTTCAGAGTGTCTATGCACATTTTTTCTGCAGCCCAACCAGGCCAGAACAACAACAAAGTAGGGAGCATCCTGCGAGGATCTAACTCACTATTCAGTAATAAAAGATCTACGAGACTAACCTCTTTCATCCCTTTTACCCAGACGACGCCGGGTAGCCGCTTCTAGCATCATCACAGGCAATACCTGCTCCCTTGATTTAAAGGGGCAGAGCTGGATTTATTGCCCAGTATCTCAGGCGCCCCCCTGAGGGTCAATGCCGATGTGATCAACGTATGTTATTACTTGCTATCCATCGTATCCGATGATGACACCACGCGAATCCTTTTCCTCGAATTTATTCAGTCTCTGGTTGCATCTTGCCAACTGCCTATGGGGATGTTAAAGTCCTTCAGGTTTCTTTTGATGTTGTCTTTGTACCTGAGCTTTGGTCTACCGATTCCACGTGATCCCTCTCTCAGTTGAGAGTACAAAATCTGAGAGTACATGCGTGGGATGCGAGGTAAATAACTATTTACGCCCGGAGGGTGCATATTCTTACTACTACTACTACTACTACTACTACTAATAATAATAATAATAATGATAATAATAACAATAATGAATGAATATACAAAGATAATCTGACAGGTGGGCTCCTTTTTTATTTTCATTCTTTTTATTTTTAATCTTACGTCAGATTAATATTGTCTGAGGGCTTTTTGTTATTCGAAAATTTCAGAAGCTTTTTTGTTGGTTCCCGCATTAAAAGAACATTAAAAGACCTTGTTGTTGGTTGGTTTGTTTATTGATTTTAACGGCATATCAACCCGTCTGGGGTTATGTCATGCATAACGGTTAGGAAGTAATACATGTTGTGTATTTATATTTATACTTGATTGGTTTTAACAATGTGTTAGCACATTTGGGGATCATGTTGTATGGTATTAATTAAATCGATGTCTATATTCTGTAAAGTAAAAAGTAAAGTCGTCGGGGCGGCCTAAAGTCGGTATCAGCCAGTCAGCGAGGGAGTCTATCCCCTTTTCAATAGCGCTAGACCAAGGAGATTGTATTTAGCATCTGAGGTGGAGCGCCACACCTACCATCAGCTCCTTACTTTACCGCACAGATCCCTGTGCTACTCATACGCTGAGTTGGCGGGGACCGGTATCGAACTAGGAACCTTGTGGCTTCTAGCCGAACGCTCTACCGACTGAGCTAACCCGGCCCCTTTCTCTCAAAAACGACAGAATGTCCTCCATGTTGACATTATCAAATAGCTCTTTCATATTGTTTGCATAAAAATAACCTGTGTCACATTGCAATAAAAGAACTTGTGTCACACCCCCATACGTGGGATGCGAGGTAAATTACTACTTATGCCTGGAGGATGGATATTCTTACTGCCACTATTACTACGAAGTATATGAAGATAATCTGACAGGTGAGCCCCTTTTTGTTTTTAAGATCTTACGTCAGATTGATATTCCTATATTTGTCTGAGGGCTTTTTGTTATTCGAAAATTTCAGAAGCTTTTATTTTGTTCCTGCATTAAAAGAACATTAAAAGAACTTATGTCACACCCCCATATGTGAGATGCGAGGTAAATTATTACTTATGTCCGGAGGGTGCATATTCTTACATACGAAGTATACGAAGATAATCTGGCAGGTGGGCCCCTTTTAGTTTTGTTTTTAAGATCTTACGTCAGATTAATATTCCTGCGTTTGTCTGAGGGCTTTTTGTTATTCGAAAATTTCAGAAGCTTTTTTGTTGGTTCCCACCAACCAAACAACAGCCACTTACTAAAGTACCTTCTGACTTACTAAGCGAGGCTGTTTCTTTCTTCTCATTGGTCGCCGCGCTTTCAGCTCTAATTGCATTGTCTGACGTGAACAATCCACCATTTGCCTTCTGGTTGTCATGGAGATTCCCTTTGACGTAAAACTCTTTTTTCACAATTTGTTTGTTAATGTATGTCCGTCCACCACAGGCAGACATAACCGTTTTTTCCTTCTGCCAAAGTTTCCGGGGTTAACCAGAACACCTTTTTGTTGCTTCCCTTGCCTCATTTTTTCCCTTGACTTTCCCTTATTTTTTTGACAGCATATTTAGTTAATAAAATTGTTATCTTTATCTATCTATCTCTCCTCTCTCTGTCTCTGTCTCTGTCTCCTCTCTCTCTCTCTCTTGCCACTCGTTTTTATCAGGATTTTAAGATTTATATTGTTTACATCTTCAGATTTATTGATTCCGTCTGCCCATCTCTCTCTCTCTCTCTCTCTCTCTCTCTCTCTCTATATATATATATATATATATATATATATATATATATATATGTATGTGTGTGTGTGTGTGTGTGTGTGTGTTCTCTTCTATCTATCTATCTATCTATCTATCTCAGTCTGCTCATATCTATCTATCCATCTATGTATGTATTTAAACTAATCTGTTCGTACCTATCTATGTACATGTCAACACACACACACACACACACACACACACATATATATATATATATATATATATATATAATATATAATATATATATAAAATACACACATATATGGCTATATATATATATATATATATATATATATATATATATATATATATTATCATAAAGGTACACGTGTGTGCCTGTGTGTGTAGATGTATGAACAGACAGACATAGCTAATAAAGTCTATCTATCTATCTCTCTTTATATCTGTCTGTGTATCAGCGTCTGTTTCTGTATCAAGGTATTCATTTATGTTTACCTTAATCTGGTCATTGTCTATGCTATTCTGTTATGTATCTACCAGTCTACTTTTCTATATATATATATATATATTATATATACATATACATATATATATATAATATATACATATGTATGTTTATGTGTGTGTATATGTGTGTATATGAGTGAACAGATTGACATGACTAATAAAGACTATTAATCTCTCTCTCTATATATATATGATATCCTATTCCTATCTATCTATCTATCTATCTATCTATCTATCTTCTCCTACACATTATCTATTTGCTGGCTCCCACCCAAGACCACTCGCTTGCCAAGTAAAATATGACTGTGTATTTCCCCTTAATCCGATCACCAGGTTCCTGAAAAAAAGACAACAACAAAAAAACAAGTCCTTATGAGTTGGACATCAGCATGAAATATCGATCCCATCCAGCTAAGCAACCAAAGCCAGTCACTATTAATTTATTAGACCTTTTTACAGGATAAAAAAATAATATAAAAAAATATATAAGAATAAGAAAATAAAGGAAGAAGAAAACGATGAAGAGGCTTAGTATTTGCGCAACAGCGACACGGATCTACCACTTTACAAACATCGTAGATAAGTACGCCACGATGAATAAACATATCAGTGGCGGGACTTTTTTCTAACATCAATTCCCAATATATATTCACGGCGATACAAGCAACGAATCTTTTATAAGATGCCAGCGTTACCTAAACCCCTCACGCCCTGTCGGCTGGGCGTTAGAATGCACCGACAGCACCTCTGCAGAGGGGTAAGACTCCCCCACTTGTTGGCCGTGGGTGGCGACCCGTGATGCTTAAAAATAGACCCAGGTGGATGAGCAGTTCCTACATGCAATACTCCACTTTGGCCTATCTTGGGCTAGACGGGCGGTCGGAGAGGCCCCCTCTGATCAATCGGCTGGTCACGTCAAGCCCTAGCACCTATATGATTGTCCAACCTATTGCCCTTATGGCAAGCCCCAATCCCTTTTTTATCATATGGGTGCTAGAAGGCGGAGGCTGCGGGTCTACATGTCCTGGAATGACGTTAAACTCTATCTGATGGTGAGGATTCCAGTTCTGGAGGTTTGGGGAATGTGGAGCACCCCTTCATCACCATTGCTCCCTGGTCCACTCTGACCCGGAGTGGTAGTACCTGTTAGGGTCCCATCTATGGGTTAAATAGAAAAATGTATTTATAAAAAAATTGTATTATCCATTAAAAATTGATTTATTTCAAAACTTTATCGGCATTAAATGACCCACTGAGGTTGATATGCTGTAAAACAAAACAAACCAAACCAAACCAATATATATTCACGGCGATACAAGCAACGAATCTTTTATAAGATTTCAGCGTTACCTAAACCCCTCATCGCCCTGTCGGTTTGGACGAAGAATTACACCGACTGCACCTCTGTAAGTAAAGTTATCTGGGTGACTTAAAGTCGGTGTCAGCCAGCAACGAGGGAGTCTAACACCTTTTCATTAGCGCTAAACCAAGGAGATATTTTTTGGGGTATGAGGTGGAGCACCACACTTATCATCAGCTCCTCACTTTTGATACGATGAGTTGGTGAGGGCCGGTATTGAACTCGAAACCTTGTGATTCCTATTCGGACGCTCTACCGACTGAGCTAAACCGTTTAACACTTCTGTAGAGGGGTAAAATCCCCCCCAATGGGGTTCCTGTTGGCTGTGGGTGGTGATCCTTGATATAATGCACTAGTTATTTTATCTAAAAACTTTTACATTTTTTCAGGTCAGTTAATTTTAAACCACGTATCTTTGAGAATTTGTGTTACGCCCCAAAGATGCATAGTCCAAAGTTAACTGACCTGGAAAAATGTAAAAGTTTTTAAATAAAATAACTAGTGCATTATATCTTTTATTCATTAATATATCAAGACTGAAATTTCATTAAATTCGGTTAATTCCCTGATTTTTTTTTCTTTCGGCCGGGTGACACACGATGGTGGAAATTTAGGTCCGTTAAATTCGATTTAACCAATTATATATCATAACTTAATTTCTCATTATATTTGTGCATACAGTGGTACCTTGACTTAAGCGTTTAATTCATTCTGCTCGTAACTCAATTTCCCCGTATATCAAATCAATTTTCCCGATTGAAATAAACTGGAATGCTATTAATCCGTTCCCGACCTCCCGCCAAAACACCCTAGTTTTTTATTACGTCTTTTAATAAGGAAAAAGCACTGTATTCTATAAAACTTAATAAAATAGAATATAATTAATTATGTTCTGTAATCTTATTATAATGGAGATTCGGGTGTCTGTCTGTTTGTCTGTAATCGAAACTACGTCACTGCTTACATCTTAATACCCTCAGGAATTGCTTAAGTCTATAAGTAAATATTTAATTCATAGTCACAATTATCAATACATAGAATAAATTCTTATTTATTAACGATTTCTTTGTGAAAAACTAGATTTGCTTAAATACCGTGCATGTTATTAGTGCGTTTAAAATGCTGCAATGTGTCTTATATATCACAAAAAATAAATTTTATTTTTAATTCAATTTATTTTGATTTAATTTTAATTAATTTTGTATATCAATAAACTGGTAGCAATAATTTTATGTTGTTTTTTTAACTTCGCGTGAATCAATATACTGGTAGAAATAATTTTAATTTCCCTGCAAACAGGCATATAGATGGGGCCCTAAGAGTGAACCTGTGTGCAATGGCAATGAAGAGGTACTCCACACCCTTTAGCAAATACCTGATTTTTTCTAAGGGAGTGTGGAGTACCTCTTCAGAATAAGACAGTTCTAAGTGACAGTTATCTTTAGGCAGCAGGTTCAATCCCGGACAAGGGTGACATTAACATAGAATAATAATTAACACAGTTTAACACCTGTACCCAGCTATGGTTAGCGGAATGAGAACAGGATACCCCGTGGATTGAAGAAAGGGATAGATTCAAAGTTCCGTGATCGCTCCCGATTACGACGAGAAGGTTCCCGATTACAACGAGAAGGTTCCAGAGTTCGAGAAGAAATACCTGAAGAAGGCCGAAGGGCACATCGGCCGAAACGTTGAACAGATAGCAATGAAGATGAGGACAATAGATGAGGAATCATCCAAATAATACTAATTATCAAGCCTTATCTCACAAAGTCAGAGAAATAGAAGCTAAACCAATAATGTATTTTGGATGGTTTCGATTTTTTAATCTGATCTTCAGTTCCTCCTGTCACTTTTCCAAGTCTCTGAGAGATCGATCCCACATGAAAAAAAAAAGACAATTTGAGCTGGATCTTCTATTAGAGTTTAAAACCATTCTATCATAATTGTGTTAATTCTTCAAAGCTTAGTTGAAATCTGACCAAAAATGTGTAGCGTAATTATTATGGTCTACGGAGAATTTGGGTATTGACGGTGTGATACTGTGGTTGAAGACGAACATGGTCAGAATAAATAAATAAAAAATAAATAAGAAAGAGAAATAAGTTAAGGTCCGGCATAAGTAAAAGGGGTGGGTGGCTGACCTTTTTACGAATCCAAAGATTAGGTCGTAAAGTTTAAAGAGACCTGTATGCCACCATGAAATGGGACCACTTGGTGATAATATCTTAGGCACCCAGGTATTAAAAGCAAAAAGGATTTTTTTAGGAGAAATTCTCTTTTGAAAAAATTAATGATCAACATATTGCAGACGGATTGTCTGGAAAAATATTTGAGTGCTTTAATTTTAAGGGTTAATGGCGACTCGAAGTCTGCGATTTATTTAAGTTCCGGCCATTTGTATGGTCCGGAGAAGATGGTTTGGGTAGGGGGATTTGACATAAATACAACTAAACTCGAGCCCTAAGTTAGTTAGAACCCGGGGATCGAAGGGTTAAGTTCGCCGTTGAAATGTCAAGTTTGCCAGTAGGGATAGCAGCAGTAGTAGAGCCAGTCGGATAGACAGCGAGATAACACACACCCTTCTTCCATGTGTCTTGTTTACACTTGTTGTTGTTGTTGTTTTGTTCTTAATTCTTGTGAGCCTGTTTCTGACTCGTGCTTAAATTCGGCCGGCACATAATTCACAACGTTGGGATCTAGACAAGTACATCGAAAGAGCAGAGTGCAGAGCAGGTCGTCTCACAACGGGGAAAGAGAGGAAGAAGAAATAAAAACAAACAAGTGTTAAAATTTGCAAGAGTAGACACTAATTGGGGTGCCAGTAATGTGACCGACGAATGACCCCGGAAATAGACTTAAGAATAAAACGGAAGTTCCGGATGTGACACCCAGACGAGAAACGGGGGAGAAGAAAATCTGCCTCTTTTTCGGCTGGGCTCTGGTAGAAGCAGACGTGTCGGTCAGTCCCTCGTATGGAAAAGGGACAGCAGTACACAATATGATATTATGAACATAGAATAATTTGACGTTATTCCCTCTCTTTCTCTCTGTTTTTCCTTCTCTCTGTAAAAAGAGCCCACGAGCCTAGAAATAAATACAAAGCCCCATGTTACTATACAACTTGCGTGTATGTTGTTTCTGAACTAACGGCTACTTATAACGACGACTACTACTACAACTTGAGTTGGCCTTTGCGACAAACACCGTTCTTGTACCGTGGTCATCGTTATATTACAAATGTCAGAACCTTAACTGTACAAACAGACAAATGAACATTTATTGATTTATATTTATATTTATGTTGGGATTATTTGGATAAAAGATGTGCTCTAAATACCCACCTCTATTTATAAACTAGCCAAGGTCATGTGATTGACTCTTGTAACCAATCACTAGCAATACTACTAGCCTGGTAGAATACTTAAAACCCCCACATTGGTCATAATTAAAGCTGCACTTTGAGGACGGACACACATAGGATAGCCGGATCTGTACCAATACTCTCGAAGGACTTATACTTTATACCAGTAACTGAGAACACTTTAGTAACCAAAGGATTCACATTATCAGGGGACTCTTTATCAAGAATCCAATTTATAGGATAGACAAGTGATAAAAAGAAAAGCTTATGCATTTAGTATTATCTGCGTTATTCGGACTATTGTCCTCATCTTTATTGTTATGTGTGCAACGTATCGGCCGATATGCCCTCCAGCCTTCTTCGGGTATTTCTTGTCGGACTCGGGAACCTTCTCGGACTCGGGACCCTTCTCGGACTCGGGAACCTTCTTTTCGGCCGCGGGAACCTTCTTTTCGAACTTGGGAACTTTCTTGCCGTAATCGGGAGCCATCACGGAACTTTGAATCTAACCCGTTATTCAGTCCACAGGGGTATCCTGTTCTCATTCCGCTAACCATAGCTGAGGTAGGAGTTGTGTTAATTATTTTTCTATGTTACTGTCGCCACTCAGGATTGAACTCGGAATCCAGAGTTAACTGTCACTTAGAACTGTCTTAACCTAACTACCTTATCCACAAGGCCATGTGTCCAATTGGATATATCGGCCGAAACGTTGAACAAATAACAATAAAGATGAGGACAATAGTCCGAATAACGCAGATAAAACTAATCTTAATGCATCTAATTCACATCGCAAAAAAAAAAAAACGTTAAAATTATCCATTAAATAAACTTTTAATTTAACTTATTATTACAGAATAATAAAACTAAGTTCATGTGTCATAATCAAGACGATGTCATCTCCTTATCAAATGCTATTCATCTTTAATAACGAAATACCTGAAGAAGGCCGGAGGGTATATCGGCCGAAACGTTGTACAAATAACAATGAAGATGGGGACAATAGTCCGAATAACGCAGATAATACTAATCTTCAAGCCTCATCTCAAACATTCAGAGAAAAAAAAAAGAACTACACGAGAACCAGACTCTGAAAACCATTTCAAGCGCTCCAACTACAATTTTTATTCCCCGACCTTTTTCCATCTCTCTGGCAAGGTCCAAATTTGTGTTGTATACCTCTTTACTTACTTACTTCTATTCTTCCTCTGATGTCTTTTCTATCTTACGTCTTCTTCTAACATCTCTTCTAGCGTCTGGACTTCTCTTGGGGACTTCGTGTCTGGTCTTCCATTGGGGATTTCTCTTTATCAGAAACCCTGTGTCATTGGTAGTTTTTAGATAATAACACAAGACTTCGATTTAACTTAGATCGTATTTATTTGAAACCCCCACCATACTACCTGCGCAGATCGAGTCGGAGCGTGCATACACGACTCACCACCGTATGGTTTCTGGGCGACTAACTAAAATCTATTTCTAATCTAAACCGGAAGAGGGTCTCCTCCACCGATTCTCACGGTATCCACCGAAAAGGATCAAGATGAGGTCAAGCCTTGTCACTCATCCTTCAAGGCCGTGGGCTGTGGCTGTAACTCTATAACAGCCATTTTGATTTTACACTACTTACATAAATATTAAGAATCTAATAATTATGTAACATTTGTCTATCTCCTCGTTTTATTTTTATTCTCATTATGATCAACTCAATATTATAATTTACTAGATAACAAAATCTTTTTTCTGTTTAAAATAACACATAGTTCTACCTTTCTGGCCTGGATTGAGTGATTCGTTTATATTCTTAAAATCCAGAGATTTTATCAGTCGCATTTTGTCTATATGTTCAATTGCTGCATTGAGCTGCTGTAATTAATCTTTTCCTTGCTCTTTTCGTGTATTCTCCGAGTCCTTGGATTGTGGTATCTACCCAATCCTCAATGTTGGCGATATCTTTTCCACCTTTTCTTCACACACACACACACACACACACACACACACACACCACACACATTTTGTGCATTTTACCCCATGTTCATTTTTAAGTATATAAATTGAGTAGCATCATTGCTATTATTATCATTATTTCTTTCTTCTTCTTCTTCTTCTTCTTCTCTTCTTCTTCTTCTTCTTCTTCTTCTTCATCTTCATTATTTATTATTATTATTATTATTATTATTATATACCTCCTTGCGAGTTTTTCACACCAGCATTAGCTGTTGGGTTTTTCACTGGAGTCGGAGTGACGCAAGTCTCCCTTGTGTCCAGGGCTCTTCCGAGTATTCTTGTCCGATCTTAACAATCCGCTGTTTGATGGTCTCGATTCTTTCTCTAATTTCCAAACAATTCACTCTCATTTCCTAGACCCTTCGGGACCGTTTCAAGGGCACAAATTTATTATTATTATTATTATTATTATTATTATATTATTTCACCTTATTCGAGTTTTTTCACACCTACCGTAGCCGGTTCACTGAGGCTGAGTGACAGCAAGTCTCCTCAGGTCTCCATGACTCTTCTGAGTATTCTCGCCGATCTCACAATGCTGTAGTCTGTATGGTCTCGATTCTTCCTCTATTTCCAATTCCCCAGACCTTTTCCAGACCTCTGGGGGTCGTTCCAGGGCACCAATTACAATTGGTAGCGACCTTCACCTCATGTTCCACAGTTTTCTCAGTTCTCTGGCAAGATCCATGTATTTGTCGATCAGTTCGATCTCTTTGCATTTTCACTCTGTAATCAGCCGGACGGCAAAATTCACGAATGACAAGTTCTTCAACTTATTGTCAATCAAAATTAGGTCTGGTCTCCTGCCTGGGATTAGGTGATCCGTCTGTACCTCAAAGTCCCAGGGAATTTTGTGCGTCTCCATTCTCCACGGACAGATTCAGGCTTGTGCACTATACCATTTAGTTGAATGGTGAAATTGAATTTCTTGCACAGTTCCCAGTGGATCACTTTCCCACCCAATCGTGTCTTATTATTATTATTATTTGCTCCTTTTGAGTTTTCACATCAGCATTAGCTGATGGTCTTTCACTGGAGTCTGAGTGACAGCAAGTCTCCTCAGGTGTCCAGGAACTCTTCTGAGTATTCTAGCAGATTGCAGCAGTGCAGTGTTTGAATGGTTTCAATCCTTCCTCTGATTTCAACATTCCAGACCCTTTCCAATCCTTTTGGGACTGTTCCAAGTGTTACCAACTACAATTGGTATCACCTTCACTTCATATTCCATAACTTTTTCAGTTCTCTGGCAGGGTCCAGATATTTGTCTTTTTTTCATTGGCACTGCAAAATCCACCAGTTGACAAGTTTCTTTCTTTTTTTGTCTATCAACACTAGGTCTGGTCTTCTTGCTGGGATAAGGTGATCCGTTTTTATTTCAAGTCCCAGAGAGTTTTATGCGTTTCGTTCTTCAGAACAGATTCTGGTTTATCTCTCTCTTT
>CM042149.1:120435711-120438211 GCA_023376005.1 Doryteuthis pealeii
GAAGAGAGAGAGGAGAACGAGGGAGCAGAGAAAAGAAGGAGATCCTGAGAGGAGAGAGAAGAGAAGGAGAGGGAAGATGACGAAGAGAGAGAGACTGAGACTTGCTGAGAGAGAGCGAGATCGAGTTGAGAAGGAGAGGAGAGGAGATATGAGAAGTAAGAGAGAGAAGGGAGAATGAGGAACAAAGAGCGAAAGAAAACAATAGAGAAGGAAAATGAAAATGAGCAATGAAATAGGATACACAGAAAGAAATTAAGGAACGAGGGAAAGAAGGAGAGAGTGAGAGAGAGAGAGAGAGATGAGAGAGAGAAACAATAGAGAGAAAGAATTGAAAAAGAGAAAAATAATAGACAAAGGAAAGATAGAGAGAGAGAGAAGAGAGAGAGAGAGAGAGAAAGAGAGAGAGGAGAAAGAGAGAGAGAGGAGAGAACAATCGAGAAAGAAACAAGAGAGAGAGGAGAAAGAGTGAAAGAGAATGATAAGACAGAAAGAAACAAAACGAGGGGAAAAGAGACAGAGGAGAGAGGGACACACCACACACACACACACAACAACACAACAGAACAGAGGACAAAACAGAGAAAACATAGAGAGAGAAAGAATGAAAGAGAAAGATTAAGACGAGAGAGAGAGAAGAGAGAGAGAGAGAGAGATGGACGAGGGAGAGAGCAGGGAGAGAAAACAATAGAGAGAAAAGAATGAAAGAAAAAAAATAATAAGACAGGGAAAGAGAGAGGAGAGAGAGAGAGAAGAGAGAGAAGAGAGAGAGAGAGGAGAGAGAGAGAGAGAGAGAGCTGAGAGAGATGAGACGAGAGAGAGCGGAGAAGAAACAAAGAGAGAAAGAAACCAATAGAGAGAGAAAGAGGAAAAGAGAATTGAATAATAAGACAGAAAGAAATAAGAACGAGGGAAAGAGAGAGAGAGGAGAAGAGAGACCACACACACACACACACACACACACACACCACACAGAGACAGAGACAAAGACAGAGAAAACAATAGAGAGAGAAAGAATGAAAGAGAAAGATAAGACAAGGGAAAGAAGAGAGAGAGAGAGAGAGAGAGAGAGAGAGACGAGAGAGAGAGAGAGAGGGGGGGAGAGAATGAGAAAAAGAGAAAGGAAAACAATAGAGAGAGAAAGAATGAAAGAGAAAGATAAGACAAGGGAAAGAGAGAGAGAGAGAGAGAGAGAGAGAGAGAGAGAGAGAGAGAGAAGAGAGAGAGAGAGAGAGATAATAAGACACAGAAAGAAAATAAGAACGAGGTAAAGAGAGAGGGAGTGAGAGAGAGAGAGGATAAGAGAAAAGAAAACAATAGAGAAAGAATGAAAGAGAATTAATAATACACAGAAAGAAAATAAGAACGAAAGAGAGAGAGAGAGAGAGAGAGAGAGACGAGAGAGGAGAGAGAGAGAGAGAGAGAGAGAGAGAGTTTCTCCCGGACGTACATACATACACACAACTGCCCTTTATATATTTATAGATGGATTAGTTAGTCTTTCTCTTTCCCTTCCTTTCTACTTCTTTCTCTTCTTTTAATTTACATAATATATCTCTTTAGGAAAATAGATTACATTTCAAATATTCTTTTGATTAGCAATCACGTCCCCTTTTTCGCAAAAGAAACTTTACTAACGGAAAAAGAACATCTTTTTCTCCCATACGTTCTCATCTCTCGTTTCATTTTGAAAATATTTCTATCAATATTTTGACAACATTTTATTTATCCTAATGTCCCGATAAAGGTTTAAAAAACCGAAACGTTTTAACATCAACATCACGATCTAAAATAAATTTATCTTTTTGGCTGGAATACTTTATTTTTTTACCTATTTCTACAATATATATATATATATATATATATATATATATATATATATATATAATAAGGGACCGGATTCTAAGAATTCAAGGAATAAGCACGCCACATAAAATTTATAAATCTCTAGCTAAAATATTAACCCCCTTCTTAGATACAGTTAGCAAATCTCACATAAAAAATTCTAATAGCTTAATTGAAAAAATAAGAAATATAAACATGAACAACAAATGCCTGCAAGCTTAGATATTAAATCACTTTACACAAGTATCCCGATTGACAAATGCATTACTCGTTTAGAAAACCGTCTCAACAAAATTAATATTTCAAATTTGCAGACTTTGCACTAGAAATTGTTTTTTTTCCAATATAACGGAACTTTTTTACAACACACACCACACACACACACACACACACACACATATATATACTATATATAATATATATATATATATATATTATATATATAAGTGCTTAATTAGAGTCGTACCTAATTTTGAAAATTAATTAATTAATAATGAATTAGGCGGGAATACCTATTTAAATGTATGGCTAAACAAATCGAGAAAGTGTGGGTAGGGGTTATGGGATCGGCCTGTCAGCTTGGCAGTCCGGTTTCAAATCACGCACAGGGCGGTCTTCCGATCTATAGCTCTGCTGATGAGGCCTAATAGGCCGAAAT
>CM042149.1:120450711-120465711 GCA_023376005.1 Doryteuthis pealeii
CATCCAGGATTTGAACTCGGGGCGACGAGTCCATTTCCATGACTTTAACCATTACACCACGTGGAAATAATATTTTGTATATAAGGCATGCTGCAATACACCACATCCTATCTACGGACTTTAACACACCACCCCTACTCCTATTGGCCACGGGTGGGATATAACACAAGGTCAATTTCAAAGTGAAGTACTTCTGGTTTGAAATCAGAGGTTTCATTCTCGTAGACTGGTTGCCTAACCAAAACTAAAGAACCCAGCCTGTTTTACTATTTACACATAGCTGGATTAAAGTTGTTCTTCATAAAAGGCATATAAACGTGACAGATGCTATTTTCAAAATTCAGCTCTACAGACAAAGCTCTCATCAACGGACTAACAGGAGGAGGGTGATGTGTTAAAGTCCGTAGTGAGGAAAGGATTATTTTTGAGTCATAAAACCATTAGAGTAAATATCAGTTCGATGTTCATAATGTAAATAATTTAGTAATATCTATATATGACATAAATGAATTTACAGTAGTATTATTTAGATTATTCTGACTATTGTCCTCATCTTCATTGTTATCAGGACAATAGCTGGGGTACAGGTGTTAAGCTGTGTTAATTATTATTCTGCTGCCCCTGATCAGGATTGAACCTGTAGTCTAGAGATAACTGTCGCATAGAACTCTCTTAACCTAACTCCTTTATCCACTAGGCTATGTGTCCAATTGGAGTAACTGTATCCCAGCTATGGTTAGCGGAATGAGAACAGGATACCCCCGTAGACTGAATAAAGGATAGATTCAAAGTGGGCTCCCGATTATGGCAAGAAGGTTCCCGATTACAGCAAGAAGGCCGGAGAGGCACATGGACCGAAACGTTGTACTGATAACAATGAAGATGAGAACAACAGTCCGAATAATCCAAATAATACTAATTATGAATTCTCATCTCAAAAATTCAGAGAAATAGAATTTACAGTACTTCTAGAAATACGTGGATTGACTTCATACTTCACAGCAAAACTTTTGAGTTTAATCATAGATTTGCGTTTGTCACTGTTTGTTTCTTTTCACCGTATTCATTGTACCCAAAATTAACTTTATTTCACCCAATTTTAAAAATGAAACATTCCAAATGGTTTTGCGTCACTTGAATATCGAACATAAAATTAAAATGAATTAAAAAAAAAGAAAGAAAAGAAGTTACATGTTTGTTTTATTTGTAATATCGAAATTGTGAATTACGGAATACATTTTATTAATTTTAATCTTATGTCCTCCCGGTCTCCTGCCTTAATTTACGGTGTTTTAGCGGACCCGCTTCAGGCGAATTTCCGGCCAAACTTAGATATTTTCCGAGTCGTGTTTTTGTCACTTTTTGTCGGCAATATTATAATGTAGATATTTTAAACGCCTCTCCCCAGATTTATATCGGAAAATCAATGTAAATATTTTACAACACCACTTTTAAGAAAGAGTGAGAGAGATTTAAACCAATATTATCAAACTTTTTACATATTGAACTATTTGGCATTAGCTCTTTAGTAAAAATATCAAACTTTGTAATAATTATATTATCAACTGTGGTAAAAATGAATAAATTAAATTTATTCTAACTTTTTGAGAAGATCTAATTTATCACTGATAATACTTAGAGCTTTTTATGATTTCGTTTTACACTTTCCGTCGGCTTCGATAACATCATGACGCCCTAACAATTCATATATCAAATCAAAATATAAAAAAATAATAGATTTTCTTGCAGCTACTTTATGACGCCTGTGCGTTGCATCCGAAGTCCGTTGATGGGAGGTTGAGGTTGTGGTGGTCTGTAGATGAGAGGTTAGTCTGTCTGTATGTATTTGGCGTCTGTTCGGCATTTTCCGTAAGTGCATTATCCGTTTACGTAATACAAATATAAGATATAAAAAATAATAGATTTATCATGGCTATTTTCTCACCCGCGCAAATTGAATCCAAAGTCCGTTGATGGGAAGGGGTGTCCGTAGATGAGAGGTTATTCTGTATATAGTTGGCGTCTGTTCGACATTTTCCGTAAATGCATTATCAGTTTACGTAATATTAATAAAAAATAAAAAAAATAATAGATTTATCATGGCTACTTTCTCACCCGCGCGAATTGAATCCAAAAGTCCGTTGATGGGTGGGTGTCCGTAGATTAGAAGTTATTCTGTATATAGTTGGCGTCTGTTTGGCATTTTCCGTCAGTGCATTATCAGTTTACGTAATATAAACCAAAATATAAAGAATAATAGATTAATCATAGCTACTATTGAATCCAAAAGTCCGTTGATGGAGGGTGTGTACGTAGATGAGAGGTTATTCTGTATATAGTTGGCGTATGTTCGGCATTTTCCGTAAGTGAATTATCAGTTTACGTAATATAAACGAAAATATAAGGAATAATAAATTAATCATATCTACTATTGAATCCAAAAGTCCGTTGATGGAGTGGGTGTCCGTAGACGAGAGGTTATTCTGTATATAGTTGGCGTATATTCGGCATTTTCCGTAAGTGCATTATCAGTTTACATAATATAAACCAAAATATAAAGAATAATAGATTAATCATAGCTACTATTGAATCCAAAAGTCCGTTGATGGAGTGTGTGTCCGTAGATGAGAGATTATTCTGTATATAGTTGGCGTCTATTCGGCATTTTCCGTAAGTGCATTATCAGTTTACGTAATATAGACCAAAATATAAAGAATAATAGATTAATCATATCTACTATTGAATCCAAAAGTCCGTTGATGGAGGGTGTGTCGTAGATGAGAGGTTATTTGTATATAGTTGGCGTCTGTTCGGCATTTTCCGTAAGTGCATTATCAGTTTACGTAATTAGTCAACCTTTTCTGACTTTCACTAACTTGACGACCTTTCACCGACATTCTTATTTCCATTGTATCGATCCTCACTGTGTTTTATTTTTATTTTCATCCGTATATTTATTCAAATTATATGACGGCAAGATGGCGTCGATTTGATGAGTATTCCTCTTCTGGCTGGGAACGGTCGGGCGTGTTGCAAATATCAAATATCGGGATGAAATTTGTTATTCTCTCGTCGCACTCAGCGCGATGAATTAGAATTCCAAGTAGAACATAATGTAATTAAAACAGAGGTTCTGCTTGTTCTTGTTCTTTCTTTTTATTTTTTCGGCTGCATAATTTTGAATTGAAAGAGAACGGAGCGCCCTCTATGAATTTTAAACCAGCAACAGAAACCTTTGCACATGCGCACGCCGAATCCAACGCATTCGCATATGAGCATGGGCCAATTCACACAGGCATAAATGTATACGTACATCCACTCTACTTTCTAAGCGTGCAATCTCATTAAGCGTCTATTCTGTCACGTATAAATATTCACAGAGCAGGAAATGAAGGGAAGTACATATATTCAGGAAAAATTTAATCGATAAAGATGTGGTCGATGTAGCTGGTATTAAAATGGATAAAATCAATAACCTTGAAAAACTCACTCCTCTTTTTCTCTTGCTTAAAAACTAAACACTCATCATAATATTTTCATTGAGGCGCGTGGTCTAATGGTTAGAATCGAAGGAAATGGACCCGTCAATGCGAGTTCAATTCCAGGACGAAGCTGTTGGCATTTCACATGGCGCTAATACCCTTGGGAAAGGAATGAATCCAATTCTCCCTCCAGTTAAGAGTACATAGCAGGGCAGACTGGACTCTTTAACCATGGATAGGTAACCAGTCTAGGCGAAGGGAAACTCTGAATTCAAACCTGTTGAACTCCGCTTAAGAAATTGACCTTGTGTCGTATCCTGCTCGTGTGGAGAAGCTGGTAAATATATATATACTTTTAGAAACACCAAAGAGTTCCACAAAGGAACATAAAAAATAATAAAATAGGGAAGGTAACTCTCAATTACTTATTGCACTAAGTCTTTCTGGATAATAATCCTGCTCGTGTGGAGGGGTTGGTGAATATATATTGTTGGATTATTTTGTAATATATATATTTATCAACCCCTCCACACGAGCAGGATGCGACACAAGGTCAATTTCTTAAGCGGATTTCAGCAGGTTTGAATTCAGAGTTTTCCTTCTCCTAGACTCCTAGACTATTAAGACAGAAACGACGATTTGCAATTTCATTACATATAAATCCTACTGTTGTAATAAATAAGACAGGCACATCAGCTTTGTATAATTTAGATATTATGATACATATATGATATAAATTATATCATACGCATTCTACGTATCAAAAATAAACACAGAGGTCTCCGAATTCCGAATCCGGTTCTCAACATTGTCTGTAACCCAAGAAGGATTGACATGCTGTAAAGTCCTACAAGGATAACCACTACACAATGAGCGCCTCCTCGATGATGCTCTTCTTGAAAATAATCATTAAAATATATTTACTTCTAGTTTTCAGAACAGTTAAATTGCGATACATCAAGGTTAGTGAGTTTTAGCGGAAATATTTACCGAATTTTACCGCCTTGAAAATCAGAATTATGAACCTTTTACTTAGAAGGGGGGGGGGAATTCGTGACCACCTCGACCACCAACCATTCACCTTTAACGCGAGGACTTAAAGGTTGAAGGAAAACTGGATTCGCATCAACATTTCATGTCGGTTGTTTTATTGATTTCAACGGCATATCAACCCGTCTGGGGTTATGTCAAGCCTAACGGTTAGGAAGTAATATATGTTGTGTATTTATATTTATACTTTTTAGTAATCAGTTTTAACAATCTGTTAACACCATTGTTGTATGGTATTGATTAAATTCATGTCTATATTTTGTTGTATAATTTTATTTCCCTCAAAAAGGATTTCAAGTCGGAATAATTATTATTTAGAAACAAACATTTGGGACCCTGGCCCTTTATTTTTTCCTTCTCACCCTACGGTTTCTCGCCCCGCACCCGGAAAGACCTCGAAACAGCCTTGCACTAACTCGCATACACCACAACTCTCTTGTCCTCCCACTCATACACTACACATGCAAATAACTAAATTTCTCCAGCGAAAACCAAATATAAAATACAATATAATTAATCAATTAAAAGTTTTATTTTCAAATTAATTTCTCCAATAATTGTAATTACAACGAAGAAATCATGTAGGAATTCGGAAAATCTGGAGACAGTTTTTAGTAAAGTAATTTTATTTGTAGCAAATGGACTCCCATAGTTTGTTCAAACGGTTTCTGAGGAGGACTAACATTCTAATACGAAACTTGGTCAAAAATTACTTTTTCTTTAATTATAGATTTTACAAACACGCAAAAAGTACCAAAAAATGAAACCAGAAGTCTCCGAATTCCAAATCCGGTTCTCAACATTGTCTGCGTCCTGGGTATAACGTCAAACTGCATCTAGTGTTGAAATTCCAATTCTGGAAATCTGGGGAAGGTGGAGTATCCATTTATCACCATTACTCCCAGTTCCACCCTGACCCGGAGTGATAGTACCTGTTAGGGTCCTATCTATTGGTTAAATAGATAAAAACGAGTTTAAGAATATTTGAATACCCATCTTGTTGAATAAAACAACCTCTTTGGCATAAAATAACCCAAGAAGGGTTGACATGCTGTAAAATCCATCCAACCAACCAACCAACCAACCAACAAACCAACCAACCAACCAACCAACTATCATAGTCTCCTTTCTTCTTGCTTGTATTAATTGTTCACTCTATTGTCGTTATGAAAGGCAAGAATCCATTCCTTCTCCCCCAGGCTATATTTATAATTCATTCTGAGTTTTTGTTATATTGTATACTAGCCGTGTTGCTTTATATAATGAAATATTTACAACAACTTTGAAAAGTAAAAATGTAGATTTAATATGAAAAAAAAAAAAAAATGAAAAGTAAAAATTGATTGAGCTTCCATTTGTTTACTTTTTAGCAAGAACCGCCGAAAATGGCCGAGTAGAATTTTAAGTCTTAAACATATGCGATAATATAAACCAAATCTTCATTATTTTTGCTCAAAAACCAAGCCCTGGTGATATTTAATATGTATATACATTTACTTTGTCGTTAATCGTTTTATTTTCGAAGTTTCCTCCAGACATACAGATTCACACAACTGCCCTTTATATATGTATAGATTTTCGAAGTTTCCTCCGGACATACAGATTCACACAACTGCCCTTTATATATGTATAGATTTTTGAAGTTTCCTCCGGATATACAGATTAACAACTGCCCTTTATATATGTATATTTTCGAACTTTCCTTCGAACATACAGATTTACACAACTGCCCTTTATATATGAATAGATTTTCGAAGTTTCCTCCTGACATACAGATTCACACAACTGCCCTTTATATATGTATAGATGATACATTTATCATATAAATTATATCATACGTCTTCTACATAATACGCCTATATTGCGTAATTCGTGAGCATTCCTTTCTGTTTTTCAATATGGCTTACAGATTTAATTGACTGATTTACCATGCTGCAATTTAAGATATGTCCAGTCTAATTGAAGAGAGGCACAAAATTCCGTCTTACTGCACAAGGCTGTCTCTACGGGATAGAAGTGCTTAAATGCCAGCCTGTAATGCCCCAATAAACTAACCCCATCTTCACGGAACATTCAAGGTTGGGGATGTTTGTGTCTCTTGTCACGTGTGCGCACAATTTAACTGGCCCGACTATCAAGTCTGGCCATTGTTGACTTTTAATGGCGCCCTCTTTCGGCAAAAATCGTTGAAGTAATTAGACGTATCTGATTACTTTGTTCTCTAAACCATTCTTTTGAGGTCTGCTGAGAATTCGTTTTCTTGTTTAAAGGGGTCAGGTGGCGGCGGGGAAATGAGGTCGACTGGAAAAAAATCATCGCCAAGAAGCTGAGGGATATCTTCTGCTTTTATTGGAAGATTATGTTTAGTAAAATTTTATAAAGAGAAGAAAGTAAATAATCTTACTTTCTTCCTCTTTATTTAGATATATATTGATCGCAAACGTCTTGTCAGACGACTGCCACTCCTTTATTCATTGTCCGTTTGTGAGCTCGTTCATGACTTTTCAATGCTGCCAAAGTCCTGCATAACTTAGAACATATCTGACACACATAACGTTTTATAACAATAACAATTTGTTTTGTTTTATGGCATATCAACCTCAGTGGGTCATTTAATGCCGATAAAGTTTTGAAATAAAGTCATTCTTAAATGGATAATACAATAAATACATTTTTCTATTAACCATAGATGGGACCCTAACAGGTACTACCACTCCGGGTCAGAGTGGACCAGGGAGCAATGGTGATGAAGGGGTGCTCCACATTCCCCAAACCTCCAGAACTGGAACCTCACCATCAGATAGAGTTTAACGTCATTCCAGGACATCTAGACCCGCAGCCACCGCCTTCTACCACCCATATGATAAAAAGGGGTTGGGACTTGCATAAGGGCAATAGGGTTGGGAAAATCATATAGATGCTAGGGCTCGACGTATTTATTTGGATACATGCATAAATATAAATATATGAGGTTAAGTAAACAAACAAATGTGTTTATTTTGATATGGCTTAAAGTCGACAATTTTTGGAGGATATGTGCTTAATGGAAGTCTACCTAATTTTGAAAATTAATTAGTTAATAATTAATGAATTTAGGCGGGTATATATGTTCAAATGTAGCTAAACAAATCGAGAAAATGTCAATCCCTAAATATACATTTCGACCTATTAGGTCTCATCAGCAAGGTTATAGACATGGGAGTACATTCAGGGATTGACATTTTCTCGATTTGTTTAGCCTTACATTTGAACATATATCCCCGCCTAAATTCATTAATTATTAGCTAATTAATTTTCAAAATTAGATATGACTTCCATTAAGCACATATCCTCCAAAATATAAATATATGTAATTTTATAAAAAAATAATAAATTTCATTGACGATTGACGTTTAATAAATCGACGCTGCAGTGTTTCGATTTGTTTAACAAACTCATTGGGACCTTCGTTTGTTTAAAGAAAAATAAATTATCAGTGAGCAAAAGTCTGCCAGACGCTGCTTTTAGTACATGACGGCTTTTGTTGATATTCAAATATGTAAAAAAAAAAAGCGCCATTTAAACGCCTGGTGAAGATTTGTTAAACAAATCGAAACACTGTAGCATAGCTTATTAAAATTCACTCATCAATGAAACTTGTGTTTTTTTTTCATTTTTTTAATTATATATATATATAATATATATTATATATATATATAATAATATATAATATATATGATAAGTATGTAAACACGATATGTTTGGATATGGCTTTTTTGCCGCAATTTTGAGAATATGTGCTTAATTGAGTTGTACCTAATTTGAAATTAATTATTTAATAATTCCCGCCTAATTAATTAATTATTAATAATTAATTTTCAAAATTAGGCACGACTCCATTAAGCACTATTCCCCCGAATATATATATATATATATATATAATATATACGTGTGTGTGTGGAGAGAGAGAGAGAGGAGAGAGAGAGAGAGAGAGAGAAGAGGTGTGCGAGTGTGTGTCTGGTTTGTGTTTGTGTGTAAGATGTCTGCTGTCGTTTGTCTATGTGCGCGTGTGTCTGTGTGTGCGTATGTCTGTGTGAGAGTGAGTGTGAGAGTGTGTCTGTGTGTATCTGTGTGTGCGTGCGTGTGTCTGTGTGTGGCGCGCGTGTTGTGTGTCTGTGTGCGTGTGCGTGTGTGTGTGTGTGTGTCGTGTGTGTGTGTGTGAGAAAATAGGAAAACAATATTCCAAAAGAGATTAATTTATTCTTGTTGGGAAGTCGACGTTTAAACGTTTCGGTTATATTAACCTTCACACGAATATACAACAGGAAGAGAAAGTTGTTGTCAGAAGTTATGAGTATTCTAAATGACAAGAGTTGGGAAATGATGTAGAAGTAAAGACTCATAACCGTATTTTGACGCCAATGACTTCATGTTTTCGCTACCCTAACATTGATATACATGGTCTATCCACGATATTGAGCACTATTTACTTACAATATAGCACACCATGTTATCAATACTAATATATAAAATACTCTAAAGGTTAAATCGACTTAACGGAATAAATTCCACCATCGTAATGTCACCCCGCTGAAAGAAAAAAATACCAAAAATCAGGGATAATCGAATTTAATTAAATTTTCAGTGTTGATATTTTTAATGAATAAAAGTTATAATGCACCAGTTATTTATTTAAAACTTTTACATTTTTTCAGGTCAGTTAACTTTGAACCACGTATCATTAAGATCTGTGTTACGCCTGAAAATTACATGGTTAAAAGTTAACTGACCAGTTTTTTATTCGAAAAACTCTTAACATTTTTTCAGGTCAGTTAACTATTGAATCACAGTACTTTTGAGGCGTAACACAGATTCACAAACATACGTCAGTTAACTTTGAACCACGTATCATTAAGAACTGTGTTACACCTCAAAGACGTGGTTCAAAGTTAACTGACCTGAAAAAATGTAAAAGATTTTCAATAAAATAACTGATGCATTATACTTTTATTTATTAATATATATGAATACGGAAAATTTCATTAAATTCGGTTAATTTCCTGATTTTTGGCATTTTTTTTCTTTCGACAGGGTGACATACGATGGTAGAATTGTTACATAATCTATGCGGTTGCATAAGATATTGTCAATCCCCTGTATTCTAAAGGGATGGCCCTTTTCATATCACGGGCGGACTTTCCATGGAATAGTACAGAAAGCCCGCGAAATACGTGAAGTCACGTGGGACCTGGTCGGGTCCTCAGTTTTCAGTTGGACGTCAGGCAGTGAAGATATCTCTGCCTTAACTGTACTCACTCTGCATACACGCGCTATGTTAGTCAGATATTTATTACATGAAATGTATAGTTAAGTATAAAAGTTTAAAAAAAGTAACACGGTCTTGTGATTAATGGGTGTCTTGGTAACAGGACTGATTGGAAGAAGAAATGAGTTAAGTGCGACCGACCAAGACGAAGTCACCAAGACGAAGCCCAAGATGTTAGAAGAAGACGTAAGATAGAAAATACGTCAGAAGAAGAATAGAAGAATAGAGTAAGAATGAAAAGGGTATACAACAGAATTTAGGTCCGTTAAGTTCGATTTAACCCTAAGAATGAAGCAATTCCCCAATTCGCTGAACGCTTAATGCGATTCTGTCTCTTGTTGCTGATCGTCATTTCTTAATCATAGAAATTATTGATAGAACGAAGACGACTATCAATATCTCTACATTAATACTCGCCTTCCTCAATTGTACGACTGTTATCCTCATGCAACAACCTCTGGTTAAAAACGAGACCGTCTAAATCGACAAAGATGAAATGCCAAAATGCAAATCCAGATTATCTGGTGTTGCTTATCCACCGAAGTCTTATTTCTCATGAGTTCATCATCTCGAGCTATTAAAGAACCATCCGTTTTTATATAAAGAAAAAGGGAAGAAAAAGGACATGCTACAAGAAAAGATATAATAAAGAAAGAAAGAGAAAGAGAGTAGGGAAATAGAGAGAGGGGTGTGGCGCGTGAAGCGATAATGCTAATCAGTTTCAATCGAACATAATGAAAAGATGAAAGAAGTAAGTAAAGTAAGTCGTCAGGGCGGCCTTAATGTCGGTATCAGCCATGCAGCGAGGGAGTCTATCCCCTTTTTCACTAGCGCTGGACCAAGGAGATTGTTTTAGCGTCCGAGGTGGAGCGCCACACCTACCATCAGCTCCTTACTTTACCGCACAGATCCCTGTGCTACTCATACGCTGAGTTGGCGAGGGCGGGTATCGAACTAGGAACCTTAAGAGTGAGAGGGTTAGATCAAGATTTTTTATACCTTTTCATTTTTAACTATTTAGTAACAGCTCTTAATGTAAACGTATCAAACGTTGTTATCAATTAAATCAAGGGCCGGTTTAGCTCAGTCGGTAGGGAACTCTTCTAGGAATTGCAAGGTTCTTGTGTTCGATACCGGCCCTCGCCAACTCAGCGAATGAGTAGCACAAGGATCTGTGCGGTAAAGTAAGAAACTGATGGTAGGCGTGGCACTCCTCTCCAGATGCAACCCCCCCAAAAAAAATATTATTTTATATATATGTATAATATTGATATTATTTAATATATATATATATACATCATCATCATCATCATCATCATGTCGCGCTTTCAGCGCGGATATCCATGACAATCTCTCTCCATCCGTCCCTATCGCTCATCATTCTCGGGAGGTCCTCTATGCAGCATCCTGCATCCAAACAGAGCTGATCAATGTACGTTTTTGCTGGTCGGCCCACACTGGCTTGTCCATGTGCTGGCTTCCACAGGAGGTCGTCGCTTATGAGTTCGTCCTTGCTTCTCCAGCAGTGTCCCGCGTCTCTTGTCCGTCTTACTCTGATGGTTAAGGGCCGGTTTAGCTCAGTCGGTAGAGTGTTCGGCTAGGAATCACGTTCTTGCTTCGATACCGGCCCTCGCCAACTCAGCGAATGAATAGCATCTATGCGGTAAAGCGAAGGGCTGGTGGTAGGTGTGGTGCTCCACCTCAGATGCTAAAATAATCTCCTTGGTCTAGCGCTAGTGAAAAAGGGATATGCTACCTCGCTGTCTGGCCAACCCGACGACTTTACTTTTTTTTACTGTGGTCTATCCACAGGTCCTGCTAGTAGAATAATAATTCGAATCCTTCGCTTCTCTCTAAACAGAATCATCATCATCACCATCATCATCATCATTATGGGCAGTTGCTGCAACGACAACACAGCGAGTTCACGGGTCGTCTCGTGATGTTTGAATATTATAATCATCTTCTTCGAATTAAGCGGAGAATATTTTTTGCCAGCAACTGAAATACGTTTCTGACGATTGCTGTCGAATACAAACACGAGATATTGGCACACGCAGGGGTGGGGGTGGGGCTGGTTGGTGGCGTGAATCGATACAGTTACTCTTTATACACAATATGGCGGCCGGGGAGTGGGGTGTGGTGGTTTTTTAGCATTCGAATAAAAATAATCTCTATTGTTGAATCGTTTCTATTGTGAAGGAATTAGCATTTTAAATTTGACGAACACACACGTATGTATTTTATCCACCCCCTAAAAAGCAACAAAAAACAAAAATACTAAAAAACTAAAAACAAAAAACAACAAAAAACAAACAAACCCCAGGAAATTACTGTAAGGCAGACGATAGGATACGAGAAAGAAAGAGCCGTTCATACGAATGCAGAAAAGCGTTCGTTTGATTTATATAGCAATAAACGAAAGCGGCATACGTTCGTCCGCCATTTTAGAGCCGTAAACGACGACGTGCCTCGCTTTGGAGTTGACATTTTGGTTTCCTCCAAAAACGTTGATTGCACTTCACCGCCCTATCATCATTGGGAGTTCTTTACTGCGTAACCAAAAGGCGGAAAGGAACATTAAGATCGTAAAAAGTGTAAAAACATATAATAAAACGCCCCAAAAAACTAAAATGAAAAAAAAAAAACCTAATAAGAGTAAGGAGTGAATTTTCGTAGTAGGAAACATAGAGAAACAAAATGTGAAATCTAGAAGGCTGGTTGGTTGGTTGTTGGTTGGATTTTACAGCACGCCAACCCTTGTTGGGTTATTTTATGTCGAAGATATTTTCTTTTGTTGGTTGGTTTTGAGGGCTGTTACAATGCGAGTGTAAAGAAAAAAAGAAGGTAACTACGATGTTTTTTGTTAACCTGTCATTTTATTCTTAATATTTCGGGATGAAAGATCCCATCATCAGAAGAAAACTCGAACTGAAGTGATTTTCTTTTATTTATTCTTGATGGGTACTCAATTTATTTTTAAAACTCAATTTTTAATTCATTTTTTAAAATTCACCTTTTTCTATTTATTTTTTAAACTCAATTTTTTACACATTATTTAAACTCACTGTTTTCTATTTAACTCATAGATAAAACCCTAACATGTACTACCACTCCAAGGCAGAGTGTACCAGGAGCAATGGTAATGAAGGGGTACTTCACATTCCCCAGAGCTCCAGAATTGGAACTTCAACATCAGATAGAGTTTAACATCTTACCCAGGACATTAAGACCCTCAGCGACCGCCTTCTAGCACAATAAGGGTTGGGGCTTGTCATAAGAGCAATGCAGTCGTAACAATCATTTTGATGCTAGGGCTTAACGTGACCAGCCGATAGATCGGAGGAGGCCTCTCTGACCACCCGTCTAGCCTAAGTAAAGGCCAAAGTGGAGTGTCGCATGTTATGGACTGCTTAGACACCATGATTCCATCCTTAAACACCACGGGTCGCCAGCAACAGCCAACAGGTGGCCACATTGTGGAGTGGTCTTGTCTCTCTGCAGAAGTGTTGTCGGTGTATTCTAAACAACCATCCGACAGGGCTCGAAAAATAGAAGGAAAATATAGAAGAAACAAATAAAGAATAGCTCGTGCAGAGGGGTTAATATATATTATATAATATATATATATATATATATATATATATATATATATATATACGCAAATGTTATCTCCTCCTACCTCTTACATATTAAACGCACACAGCAACTCAAAAGTTAAAAGAATATTCTCTTGCCACCTGAAACATACATCGTTTCTCAATGGTAACCATGCTTACACACACACACACACACACACACACACACACACACACACACACACACACAACCTTCAGGTTTGTTTCGCTGTCGTTTATCGCAAAAGATTTATACACACACGCGCAACCACACACCTAAAAAATGCACAATGCTTTTGTTTTGATACACACACTTACACAGTCCCATACTCACATCATAAAAGAGAATATCTGACGTCATATTTTAAACCGTCTCCTTTTTTCAAACCTCAAATTTTAAACAGACTGAATAACAAGGACTACCACTCGCTTTTCTCGTTATTCTGTGATAAAAAATTTCTTATTACCTTCCATATACCAACAAATGCCCTGAAGATGATCTAATTAATAGATCGAAACACTGCAGCGTCGGCCAATAAACTCACCACTTAACTCATTTAAACTTGTGTTTTTTCAATCTTTCTTAATATACTACATACCGTCGGATTCACTTCCTTTCTTCACATATATATATATAATATATATATATATATATATATATATATATATTATATATATATATATATATAATATACTTTTTTTGATGAAACAAAGAAATCACTGTGCTGATTTTGCGGTCCAAAACATAACAGCAATAAATGTCTTCGCATAAATACCAGAAGAATTATTAGCAACCTGATGATGGCAAAATAGCCTGAAACCTGGGTAGTTGCCTATGGAAAACAATTATATTTAAAAAATTCAACAAATAAATAAATAAATAAATATATATATATATATATATAAACGTGGTATTGTAATCGGTCTAGAAGAACGAAAACTAAAAGAAGGAAATTAAAACCCCTGTTTAGCTCAATTGGTAGAGCATCAGCTACGGAACCACAAGGCTCCGAGTTCGATACCGACGGTCCCCAACTCAGTGCATAAGTAGCACGGCTTTTATCTGGGCGGTAAAGTGTCTTCATCTTCATTGTTATATGTATAACATTCCGACCGATGTGCCTTCCGGCCTTCTTCAGGTATTTCTTTCACCAACCTTCTTTTCGGACTCGGGAACCTTCTTGTCGTAATCGGGTGCCATCACGGAACTTTTAACCAAACCATTTATTTAGTCCACTGGGTTATTCTGTTCTCATTCCGCTAACCATAGCTGGGGTAGAGGCGTTAAGCTGTTTTAATTATTATTCTATGTTACTGCTGCCCTTGACCAGGATTGAAACTGCAGTCTAGAGATAACTGTCACTTAGAACTGTCTTAACCTAACTCCTTTATCCACTAGGCCATATGTCCAATTGGACAATCCAGTGTGAATTTTGGGAACTTATTAACCTAATGTCTTGTTTTGGCTACCTATTCACTTATGTATGATTTTTTTACCTAGATTCATAGTGGGTGTTTTTTTTTTCTAATCTAGCTTTTTAATTCC
>CM042149.1:120468211-120473211 GCA_023376005.1 Doryteuthis pealeii
TATATATATATTTATATAATATATAGTATAGGAACTCCTGACTCAGGATCATTTTTAATCGATTTACAATCTCAGTGTGAGATTTACGACACAGGCGACCAATTTTATTGAGATGGCTCTGCTCTGGTTTCTGACGCAATGTTATTCAACCCCCCACCTCGTGGGTGCGTATCCCATTTCTTTGAAACGAGGTGAACTCTCTTTCTCCCTCCCACTCTCTCTCTCTCTCTCACACACACACACACACACAGACACACACACATATATATCATACTAAAGCTGGCGAATCACTTTTTATTTCCTAAAGGCTTTTTTCCTGTTTAGTTTAATGATAAAAATCATACTAATATATTCCTTGCTTTTAGGATTGCGTTATGTTTGAAAAAATTCATTTTAATTGGTCGTAATTAACAATTAAGTAAAAAACTGACCCGTCCCTCACTAACATTCTGCCTGTCAATTTAACCCACTCTATGTATATCTTGATTACCTCCTCGTTATATATGTTGGTTACTCTGTGCGAATAAGTGAGAGAGATGGGAGAGTGATTGTGAAATTTAACAATTTACTTCATTTCTTTGTTGAGATTCAGTGACAAGCACGTAGCTTAATACAATTTCGTGATCCATTTAAATAAAAATTAGGTCAAACGTTTCCTTTCTTAGAAATCTTACAAAATGATTTTAATGTTAGTTTTTTTAATCTCCCCGGTCGTGTTTTTTTCTAATTCAATTCACTCTTCAAACTCTCCTTTCCCTAATCCCAATTATCTATAGAGAGTTCAACGTGTGACCCAACAGGTGACGTTTTGTCAAGTATATATATATGCACTCTTGGGGTATTTATTTTCTGGGTTGATATTCTTACTGAATTTAATATATCACTGGTTTCCAGTGTATGTTTATGCTTTCGAAAGAGAGACAGAAACAGAGATAGAGAAAGATGAAAAGAGAATGAGACTAGGGTATATATATATATATATATATATATATATATTATATATATATATATATATATTATATATATATATATGTGTGTGTGTGTGTGTGTGTGTGTGTGTGTGTGTGTCTGTGTCTGTGTCTGTGAATACATATACATGCATAATTTACACGCTATTTGAATATATTTCTGCCTTTCATATTTCGTGGTCTAATGGTTAGAACCGTAGGAAATGGCCCATCGTCCCGAGTTCAATTCCTGAACGAAGCTGTTTGCATTTCAGATGGCGCTAATACCCTTGGGAAAAGTATGAATCCAATTCTCCCTCAAGCTATCGGTAAATAGCAGGGTAGACTGGGGTCTTAATCATGGCTAGGTAACCAGTGCAGGAGAAGGAAAACTCTGAATTCAAACTCCGCTTAAGAAATTGACCTTGTGTCGCATCCTGCTTGTGCGGATGGGGTATTATATATATATATATAGTTCACCATGTAAATCTCATACTGTGATTTTAAATCGATTGAAATGATCCCGAGTCAGAAGTTCCCAACAGAAGACAAGATTACTTTAGTTATCGTTAGGGGTCAGCAGTTTACGAAATTAATCGTTTGAACTTGACCTACGTAGAAGGTTGTCTCGACTTTCCAGTGACATTAATATCGCGCCAAACAATTCAAATTAAAATCACTGAATTAATGATTCCTTATTGAGATCTTCTACGCTGATTTCGCACGAAAATTTACAGAAAATTCTCTTTTCGTTCACGTTCAGTGTCATATTGTTAGGTAATTCAAATCTTATATCATTTAAATAACATTGGTTGGTTTGTTGGATTTTATGGCATGTTAACCCTTGTTGCTATTCAATTTTTTCAAACATTTTCAATACCCATTTTTTAACTATTCAACTTATAGATGTGACCCTACCACGCTGGGTTGAGGTGGACCTGGGAGTAATGGCGATAAAGGGGTACTCCACATTCCTAGACTTTCAAAATTGGAACTTTACCCCTAGATGCAGTTTAACGCCATAACTAGGACACCAAGACCCTCAGGTATCGCTTTCTAGCATGTATATGATTAAAGGAGTTGGAGGATAGCCAAAAGAGTAATAGGGTTGGAACAATCATATATATATATATATATATATATATATATTACCAACCCCTCCGTCCGAGCAGGATGTGACACAAAGTCAATTTCTTAAGCGAAGTTCAACAGGTTTGAATTCAGTTTTCCTTCTCCTTGACCGGTTGCCTAACCAAGGTTAAAGAGCTCAGTCTGCCCTACTATTTATCCATAGCTGGAGGGAGAGTAGGATTCATACCTTTCCCAAGGATGTTAGCGCTGAGTGAAATGCAATTACCACGTCCAGGATTGAACTCGGGGTGACGAGTCCATTACCCACGACTTTAACCATTATACCACGCGCTCCTAGGGTTAATCATATAAGTTCTAGGACTTGATATGACCAACCGATTGATCGGAGCGGGCCTCTTCGTCTAGCCTAAGTAAAGCCAAAGTGGATTGTTGCATGTCATTGACTGTTCAATCACCAGGGTAACGTCCTTACAGATTATGGGTCGCCACACGCGGTCAACAGGTGGCCCCATTGGGGAGATACCCCCTGCAGAGGTACAGTCGGTGGATTATAAAGCCTCAGCCGACAGGGCTGCTTTGTTATTGGAAAGTTGTATTTAAAACACAGCTGTATACGAAGTGTCTACATCTCGACCTGTCATTGTCACGATGTGACGGAAAACCGACAAAGTCTGATGGCGATTTAAGATACTGCTGGGAGTGCTCTATATTAGTGGTAATGCTATAATTGACACCGAAACCAAATCTGTCCCGGGAGTCAAACATCTGATAAAGACTTTGTTGACCACACAGCTGTTGTCTTGTATATATCTATGAATAATATTATGCTATTATTAGATATATATAAAATTCTCTCTCTCTCTCTCTCTCTCTCTCTCTCTTCTCTCTATATATATATATATATATATATATATATATATATATGAAAAGTAAACAAACAGACGATGTGTTTTGATATGGCATTTTTTAGCCGACAATTTTTGGGAGAATATGTGCTTAATTGAAGTCGTACCTAATTTTTGAAAATTAATTAATAATTAATGAATTAGGCGGGAATATCTATTCAAATGTAAGGCTAAACAAATCGAGAAAAATCAATCTCTGTATGTATATTTCAGCCTATTAGGCCTCATCAGCAGAGCTATAGACAGGAAGACCGCTATGTGTGTGACTCGAACCCTGACTGTCAAGCTGACAGGCAGAGACTCTAACCATTACACCAGCAAGCCCTTACCAGATTTTTTGTTTTGTTTAGAAGTAGTTTATATTCCCCTTTATGGTGACTTTTACTACACGACAATATGATACGTAAACAAACAGTCGATGTGTTTTGATATGGCTTTTTTTAGCCGACAATTTTATATATATATATATATATATATATATATATTATATATATATATATATATATATGTTGTCGTTGTTGTCGTTGGGCAGACCACGTATGCTTCCATGTTGGTATATCTGGTGAGTCTAGTTCTCAGTGTGAATGTATTATATGTGTATATATGTATTTTATATATACCTATAATATTTATGTTTGTCTTGACAAAGGAAGGTTCAACTTCCGAAATATAGAATGAAATAAAATGAAACTTAACACTTAAACATAAACTGAAATTCTTATTCATTTCACAGTCCATGCTTTACACATATTCGGAAAAATGAATATTATTGGTATATATAAAATACAGATACATATATAATAATAATATATGATAATTAGACACACCATATATATATATATTTTTTTTGGGGGGGGGGAGATTATGTGCCCAATTAAAGTAATACCTAATTTGAGAATTAATTAGTTATGATTAAATGAATTAGGCGTGCATATCGGTTTAAATATAAGCCGTAAACAAATCGAGAAAAAGCCAATCTCTGTATGTATATTTCAGCCTATTAGGCCTCATCAGCAGAGTTATAGACAGGACAATGCTTTGTGCGTGATACGTACCCTACCTGCTGGCATGCGGAGACTCTAACCATTACGCTAGCCTGCTTTGCCCGATTTTCACGTTTATTTTAAACTGATGAATATATCGCATTTTTTTGGTTGACTTACAGCACGACAGTATGAAAATTGTCGGCTATCGCCATCTCAAAACACTTTATATATATATATATATATATATATATATATATATATATATATTATACTAAAGCTGAACGAATCAATTTTTGGTTCCCTTTCCTAAGGCTTTTTTCTATTTAGTTTAATGACATGAAAAGTATACTAAATTATTCCTTACTTTTAGGATTAAATTATGTTAAAACAATTCCGTTTGAATTGGTTTTAATTAGCCGTAATTTGCAATTAAATAAAAAGCTGACCAATCTCTTACTTTATTTCCTGCCTATCACTTTTTCCCCCTCTATGTATATCTTGATTACCTCCTCGTTATATAATCTTAGTCTCTCTGAGAGAGAGAGAGAGAGAGAGAGAGAGAGAGAGAGAGAGAGAGAGAGAGAGAGAAGAGAGAAGAGAGAGGAGAGAGGAATTTGAAATATATTTCTGTGTTAAATTTCACAAGCAGCAACCAGTTGCTTAAATTAGGTCAAACATCCACTTTCTTAGAAAGCTTATCATGCACAATGATTTTAGTGTTTTGTCTGGCCGTATTTATTATTTAATAAAAAAGTTAAGGTAGCGTGGACATGGAGTCAACGGCTCCTGGTAACCAACAGTTTCTCGTCTATGTGATCTTCAGACAAAGTTTGTTCTAATACATACATATATATATATATATATATATATATATATATATATATATATAGTGTGTGGGATGGTCACTGTTTCAGATTTTTGATGGAATGGTGTACCAAAGGCAGTATTATTGGTAGAGTGCTCAATATAAAATAGAGCTGTTATATAATATAATAAGATAAATATATTAAGGGTTTACATATCTATTTATTAGGTGACAAAGGAACATTCACAACCATATTGGTTTCATG
>CM042149.1:120480711-120495711 GCA_023376005.1 Doryteuthis pealeii
CAGAATGTCATTTATACATACAAGCAGGACCTGTCGAGGTACCATAGGTAAAATAGGCGGAATGTTGGGCTGTCTGTATATGTGTGTGAGTATATATATATGTATGTGTGTGTGTGTGTGTGTGTGTGTGTGTGAGAGAGAGAGAGAGAGAGAGAGAGAGAGAGAGAGAGAGAGAGAGAGAGAGAGAGAGAGAGAGAGAGAGGGACCTGTGATATATCACAGTATGATAATTTGATTATTACAGTGTTTGATATGTTCACTTAAGAGTTATTGCTAAATAGTTCGATGTCTAAAAAGTATAATAATCTTGATTTAACCCTTCCTCTCTCATTTTCTTTCCACACAGCTTGATGATGATAATGATGATGATGATGATCCATTACGTAATGTTTCATGTATGTCACCCAATCGTCAGACAGAAATAGTTATTTACTAAGATTAGTTGTGACAGAAGGCCAGGTGTATGAGGCACCCAGTGAGAATGTAAATCAATTCCTATGCAAATTAATTAATTAACACCAATTAATGCAAACTATCAATGAATTAATTAACCGAACACGAGAACTTGGAGTTTCTCTTATTATGGCAGCACTATTACAAAAAGTAAGTCATCGGGGTGGCCTAAAACGGTATCAGCCAATCAGCGAGGGAGTCTATCCCCTTTTCACTAGCGCTAGACCAAGAAAATTGTCTTTGCGTCTGAGGTGGAGCGACACACCTACCATCAGCTCCTTACTTCATCGCACAGATCCTTGTGCTACTCATATGTTGAGTTGGCGAGGGCCGGCATCGAACTAGGAACCTTGTGGTTTCTAGCCGAACGCTCTACCGACAATCATATTATCATTTTGAAATTGTATTCTTGTAAAATCTATGATACGCAACAGTGAAACTAACTAATATTCATCTACATTATCTACCTCGAGACTAATCTTTCCTTTAGGACGACATAGGCGCTACATAATCTTATTAGTTTTTTTTTCTCAGCCAATACGTTCGTCTACTTGTGAAATCTTTGATCCGTCCTGTAATCAACTTTGTTTTTGTTATCTATCTCCAGACAAATCTTTTCTTTATGAGACCCTGGCGCTACATAATCTTAATAGTTTTTTTTCTTAGCTAATACGTTCGTCTACTTGTGAAATCTCTGATCTCTCCTGTAATCAACTTTTGTTGCTATATATGTCCAGACAAATCTTTTCTTTAGGAGACCCTGGCGCTACATAATCTTATTAGTTTTTTCTTCTTAGCCAATACGTTCGTCTACTTGTCAAATCTCTGATCCGTCCTGTAATCAACTTTTTTTGCTATCTATGTCCAGACAAATCTTTTCTTTAGGAGACCCTGGCGCTACATAATCTTATTAGTTTTTTTCTTAGCCAATACGTTCGTCTACTTGTCAAATCTCTGATCCGTCCTGTAATCAACTTTGTTTTTGCTATCTATGTCCAGACTAATCTTAGCCAATGGCGTCATCACAAATGATTTTTCTATTATTTCACGATCGTTTCTTCATTAAAAGCTGTTCAATCTTTCGTGTTTTTTTTTTTACAAATTGTTCACAAGTTTTTCTTACTTGAATTTAATTAAAGAAGAAAGTAGATAAGCATTGACTTTTTCTTTTTTGTAGCTTATCCTAAAATTGACTTCTTTTATTTTTTCCTTTTTTTCAAATTGGTTTTCATTTTCTTTCTTTCCTTCTTTCTTTTTTCTTTCAGGCTTTCTTTTCAAAACACCTTTGTATCTTTCTTTCTTTTCAAAAATTCTTTCTTTCTTTTCTTTCTTTCTTTCTTTCTTTTCAAAATTCTTTACGTCTTTCTTTCTTTCTTTATATATTTTCTTTATTTGTATCTTTCTTTTCAAAACTCTCTAGTCTTTCTTTTTTTCTTTAAAAAAAAAATTCTTTACGTCTTTCTTTTTTTTTCTTTCTTTCTTTCTTTTTTTTTTCTTTTGCTTTCAAAACACATTTGTATCTTTTTTTTCTTTCTTTTCAAAATTGTTTACTTTCTTTCTTTCTTTCTTTTTTTCTTTCTTTTTTTTTTTTCTTTCTTTTCTTTCTTTTCAAAACTCTCTATGTCTTTCTTTCTTTCTTTTTAAAAAACATTCTTCGTCTTTCTTCTTTTTTCTTCGTGCTTTCTTTTCAAAACATTTGTATCTTTCTTTTTTTTCTTTTCAAAATTCTTTACGTCTTTCTTTCTTTCTTTCTTTCTTTCATGCTTTCTTTTCAAACATCTTTGTATCTTTCTTTCTTTCTTTTCAAAATTCTTTACGTCTTTCTTTTTTCTTTCTTTCTTTCCAAATCACATTTTATGCCTTTCTTTCTTACTTTTCTTTTTTTTTTCGAAACACTTTACATCTTTCTTTCTTTCTTCCCCTCCTTCCTTCCTTCCTTCTTCTTTCTTTCTTTCTTTCTTTCTTCCTTTTTTTTTTATACACGAGAATTACTTCGAATGAAACACGAAAAAACAAGTAAAATAGAAATGGATTCAACATCAGTGGTAAGACACGTGACATGAAACAACCATTCAAAAAATAGCTCGGATTAATGAAATCATTCGGAGGATAGCTTTGGACAACAATATATATATATATATATATATATATATATATATATATATTATATATGTGTGTGTGTGTTTTGTGTGTGTGTGTGTGTGTGTGTGTGTTGTGTGTGTATAAGTAAAGTCGTCAGGGTGGCCTAAAGTCGGTATCAACCAGATAGCGAGGAGTCATCTCCTTTTCACTAGCGTTAGACCAAAGAGATTGTTTTTGGCGTCTGAGACGGAGCGCCACACCTACCATCAAATCCTCACTTTACTGAACAGATCCTTGTGCTACTCATACGCTAAGATGGTGAGGGCCGGTATCGAATCCGGAACGTTGTGGTACCTAGTCGGACGCTCTACCGACTGAGCTAAACCGGCCCTATATATATATATATATATATGAGAGAGAGAGAGAGAGAGAGAGAGAGAGAGAGAGAGAGAGAGAGAGAGAGAGAGAGAGAGAGTCTCTGAATTGCATAGAACCTTTTTGTGTAAAATATTCTTTCTAATATTTTAGTTTTAATAATTATAGAATATAAAAGTAAGTCGTCGGGGTGGCCTAAAATCGGTATCAGCCAATCAGCGAGGGAGTCTATCCCCTTTTCAATAACGCTAGACCAAGGAAATTATTTTTGCGTCTGAGGTGGAGCGCCACACCTACCATCAGCTCTTTACTTTACCCCACAGATCCCTGTGCTACTGATACGCTGAGTTGGCGAGGGCCGGTATCGAACTAGGAACCTTCTAGTTTCTAGCCGAACGCTCTACCGACTGAGGTGGAAACTATTGTAAGTTTTTATCCATAAAGAAATATTCAATTGTTCTATTTTCTTTCATATTTTATTGATAAGAAAGATTCCTACTTACATTCTTGTTTGCCTTACACTTTTCACGCAAGCCATTGACAACAATAACAAATTCGACTTCAATATCGCGTTATATTAACACAGAATATTTCAGATACAAACGTTTCTGTAACTGCGACGTAGACCCGAAAAATCTTTCATTGATTAAAAAAAAAAAAACGCTAAGAGGAAAAACAAAAAAATAAAAACAAAGCAAAGTGTGTACATAGTTGTATTTTAAAAAAAAGTTGCTTTCTATGTCATATATTTTTTGTGTATTCTTCCCATTTTTGTTTTCTTGTTTTCGTTTTTTTCTGTTTGTCCATATGTAGCAGCTGCTGTTATTTGTTGTCATAGGTAATCTTTCTTTGCACTTTTTTGTGTATTCTTCTAGTTCTTGGATTGTCGCATCTACGCATTTCTTTATGTTGGCAAGACTTCTTCCGCTTTCCTTTCTTCATACATATAGCCTATCTCTATCGTCTCTAGGGTGTAAAGCCTTGTGCATTGTCATTAATTTTCTAGTCCTTTTGTTAAAAAAAACCCTGAGGTGATGATATGGCATACCATTAGAACACATGCATTCATATTTAATGAATCAAAACGGAATAGTCCATTGTTTATCTGAGGTAGTGACAAACCGTAACACACATAGCATAGATAGGTAAAAGCGGATTAATGTACGGATGATCTTTGGACGAGCCCGGATTGTTGGGGTTTGATATGATAAAAGCTGAAAACGAGAAGGAATAACTAACAATTGTGAAGTTTTTAAATGCCATCGTTGGCCAGTTGAAAAGGGCTTAAAGTAAGTAAGTCCTGAATTATGGAATCTTTTGGTAAGCGAAAAGTCCTATCCTGTGTATTGTTAAAGGTCCAGTGGTTTAATCCTATGTACGTCGTCCACGAAAGGCAAAGTAGTTATGGCCAATACCGTCTGTTTAAGTATTGTATAACACTATAAAAGCACTTAGAGAAAAAGAAAGTTACATATACTTAGACATTTTAGAAGCAGACACTATCAAGCAAACAGAGATGAAAGGAAAAGTTTTAAAAAATACCTTAGGAGAACAAGAAAACTACTAGAAACCAAGCTCTGCAGCAGAAATTTCATAAAAGGAATAAATACTTTGGCCGTTCCCATTATAAGATTCTCTGGGCCATTCTTAAAATAGACAAGAGAAGAACTCAGACAGATTGATCAAAGAGCTCGAAACTTAATGACAATGCACAAGGCTTTATATCCGAGAGATGATAAAGATAGGCTATATGTATTAAGAAAGGAAGGTGGAAGAAGTATTGTCAACATAAGGGATTGTGTAGATGCCACACTCCAAGAACTAGAATAATACACAAAAAGTGCAAAGAAAGATTACTTATGACAACAAATAACAGCAGCTGCCACATATGGACAAACAGAAAAAACAACGAAAACAAAAATGGGAAGAAAAACAATTGGATGGATACTTCAAACGACAAATTGGGGTGTTGGAGTTTTAGTATATAAGGCGTGTGGTAAATGCCCACTTCTACTTATAGACTCGCCGATAAGCACGTGACCTGGGAAGGCAACCTATTGTCCAATCACTGGCAATGCTCTGCTGCTGATATTATTATTTATACTGGCCTTTTCTGGTCATACTAATCATTACTACTTGGATCTTTTTGGACGATGGAACGTAGTATTATATCGCGGGACTTATTCACTTACCAAAGGATACTATACCACAGGACTTACTTACTTATTTACTTTAAGTTCTTTACAACTGGCCAAGGATGGTGGCCAGATACTTAACCGATACATTTATAATAAAAACGGAAAGAAACACTCATATGAAATAATAATTCGGCCGATAAGTGACATCAGATAATCAGGATTTATATTTTTTTGAATTTCGCCCTTGGACGATTTGGATAGTCTGATTTTTTAAACAGAGGTTGTTTGTTGCAAGATGATAACGGTTGGAAGATTAAGGAACACGAGTATTAATATAAAGATACTTCACGAACACCGTTCTTTTTTCCTTGTGATACTCAAGCATTTCTCATAAATTTTCAAATGGTATCCGGTGACTTTTCTTCAAGGATCAAGCTAACATGAAGCCTCCTTGATACTTCCGCATTCTCTTAAGTATTCTTATAGATTTCAATAACGCTGTTGCATTTAGCGTTTCAAGTCATTCGAGGAATTTTCATTTAATTCGAAAAGGCACTTCAACAACGTTCCAAGTATCCTAGCAATTATAAATATACAATCTTCAATTCCACGTTCTTAGAAGAAAAAAGAAAGACTTTATTTTTATTTGTTACTTTCATTATCCACTAATTTTTGTTTATTTGATTTTATTCATCCATTCACATTTGATGATTTCCAAATGACTTACTAGAAAAGTAAGTCGAGTACCATTTTTTCAAAGCAAACGTATTTTAAGTGATATACGATGAAAATGTATATTAATTTATAAAAAGAAAGAAACCATTGCTTATTGCTTAGGAGAGAAAACACTGTAAACGATTTTTGAATTACAAACGATTTGCAGCTCTGTTGGCTGTGGTTGTAGAATACGCAACGCGACTGCACCTCTGCAAAGTGATATACAATGAAAATGTATATTAATTTATGAAAAGAAAGAAACCATTGCTTATTGCTTAGAACAGAAAACACTGTAAACGATTTTTTGAATTACAAACGATTTGCAGCTCTGTTGACTGGGGTTGTAGAATACGCCGACTGCACCTCTGCGAACGGGTAAGACCCCCTATCACCATGGGGTCACCTGTTATCCGTGGGTGGCGATTCTTGATGCTTAAGCTCCTAACTTTACCGCACAGATCTCTGTGCTACTCATAAGCTGAGTTGGCGATGGCCGGTATCGAACCGGGAATATTGCGATTCCTAGACAAGTGCTCTACCGACTGAGAATGGGCAAGGGTTGGAGGGTCACCTTCAATAAAAAAAAACGACGTAGCAGAGCTAATTTTTGCAAACACCATCGAAAGAATTGCATCCTGCGGGGTCACCTTTATCAAACCGATTTTCCGTCCTATTCCATGTTAGTGGGTTAACTGAGCAGTCCATGACATGCAACACTCCACTTTGATTCTCGTTAAATGTGCGGTCGGAGAAACTCCCTCTGATCAATGGGCTGGTCACCTCAAACCCTAACACCTATATGATTGCTCCGTCCTATTGCCCTTGTGGCAAACCCCAACCCTTTTTATGATGTATGAGCTAGAAGGCAGTGGCTGAGGATCTTATTGTCCTGGGTATGACGTTATACTCTATCTGATGGTGAAATTCCAATTCTTGATCTCTGGAAAAAAGTGGACTATCCCTTCAACACCATTATTTCCAGGTCCACCTTGACCCGCAGTGGGAGTCCTGTTAGAGTCCCATCTATGAGTTAAATCGAAAAAAGGCGTTTAAAAATGTGCTTAAAAATGAGTTTAAAAAATTGAGTACCCACAAAGAATGAATCAAACTAAAAATGTCTTCGGTATAAAATAACCCAGCAAATGTTACATAATCATTAGATATCTAATGATTATGACAATAGCGTAGAAATCATATTAGTGCAGCTGATGGCCTTGAGAGTGAGTGACAATGCTTGACCTCACTCTGACCTTGCTTGCGGGATAGACCGTGAGAAACGGAACCCCGATAGAAGCCCCCTTCCGGTTTAAGGAGTAAGCAACTCAGTTAGAGTTAGAACTTAGAAGCGAAGCTAGCAAGATGTGAGTCTCACTGCGCAGATGTCTGGTCTGGGGGTCTACGAATAAAGTAACATCATCGTAAATCGAAGTCTTGTGTTTATTACTAAAAACTAACAATGACACAGGGCTTCCGATAAGGAGTGATCCCCAACCGAAACCAGACCCGAAGTCCCCAAGAAACACCACGACAAGACCAGACAAAGATAGATGATAGAAGAACCAAGCCGGCCAGAAGAGAAGTATATAACATATAGATATTTAGTGCCGGTAAAGAAAGGGTATACAACACAAGGGTTAACATGCCGTAAGACCCAACCAACCACCCAAAAACTGATTTGCAGTAAACGTATGGAATATCATTTATTCCAAAGATGCATTTCAAACAATTTACTACAACACTGATTATGTTGTTGTTAGAGAGTCAACGTAGATATATGTGATGGATGTTGAGAAACTTGTTTGGTTGTATTGGCAGCATAGAAAAATATAAGGAATAATAACCAACATTCTTGGTATTAGAATCGTTACTATTTCATCCAAATCAATTAGAAGCTTACTCAATGCTGGGTCTCACCATCCTATAAAATCCGAGGCTTGCGTTTACGCAATTCCATGTAAAGATTGCGACAAAAAATTCATTGGAGAAACCGCCAGAACTCTCAAGAAGCGTTTATATGAGCACAAACGTGATATAAAATTGGGCAATTATCAGAACACCCTCGTCCAACATATGTCTGAAACTGATCATAACTTTAGTTTCAATGATGCCACAATATTAGCTCATATTCACAACAAAAGACTACGACAGATTTTTGAAGCCTGTGCAATTTCGCTTTTGCCCTCCCTTAAAATGGACATGGATTTTTTTAACATATCACGCGTTTTCTAGCTAAAATAGTTTTAAATAACTACAAAATACCAGGCTTTATTTAATTATTTAGCTATCAATCCCACTTTGTTCCCTTTTTTCTCATAAAATCAGTCCATTAATACTTTTTCTTATCTTTTGTTGAATGCATTTCTTCGAGTTACGTCACGCATCATGACATCTTCCCGTGTGCGGATCGAGACTCGTCTTTCAAAAATATAACGCTGAACAAATACAGTTACACAACAAAATAAATTTATAAGATTTTTTTATCTCCTGTCATCTATAAAACATCCATCAATTTCTTCACCCCATAATCTATCCTGGTGAAGGTTTAAAGAAACCGAAACGTTTAAGCATCGATAAATAAATTCATCTAATTTTTGGAACACATGTTTTTTTAAATTTCTTAATATATATATATATATATATATATATATATATATATATATACAGAAGTCACTATAAGAGGAATAGGAACCTACTTCTAAGCAAAACGAAAAATCCAGGAAGGTCCGTTTGGTGTAGGGGTAAGATGCTCGCCTGTCAGCTTGACAGTCGGGTTTCAAATCACGCACGAGGCGGTCTTTCTACCTATAGCTCTGCTGTTGAGGCCTAATAGGCCGAAATGTACATACAGAGATTGATTTTTCTCGATTTGTTTAGCCTTACATTTAATAGGTATGCCCGCCTAATTAGTTAATTAGTTAATTATTAATTAATTAACTTTCAAAATTAGGCACGACTTCAATTAAGCACATATTCTCTCAAAAATTGTCGGCTAAAAAAAGCCATATCATGAATACATCGCTTGTGTATTTACTTATCATATATATATATATATATATATATATATATATATATACATTCTTTTTTTACCAAAGAAATAAAGGAATTAATCCAGAAGAAATATATCGCAGTAGATGTTTAGCTCAGTGGGTAGAGCATCGGCGTACGAACCACAAGTTTCCGGTTTCAATACCGGCCTTGTGCATGAGTAGCACAGTTTGAATCTGTGAGGTAGAGTGGAGAGGTGATTGTAGTTGTGGCGCCATACCCCAGACACTAAAACAATATCTCTGCTCGAGCGCTAGTCAAAAGGAGATAGACTCCTTCCCTCCCTGGCTAACCCAGACAATTGGCCACTCCGCCTACTTAACTTTACTTACTACATATTTCTTACTGTACTGTTATAAACAAAGCTATGCCCTCCACCCGGACAACGACAGGTAGCCTTTCTACTTAATCATCTAAATATATTGCAAATGATTTACTATAAAAATTGCATATGATTCAACGTGGATTTTAATTGCAAATGATTTACTGCAGAATTGCACTTACTGTGCATTTGAAATGCATTGAAAATCAATTATGATAAAATGATTTGCATATAATTAAGTATGAGAATATGTACACACATAAAGTTGTGTAATAATATATATATATATATATATATATATATATATATGTGTGTGTGTGTGTGTGTGTGTGTGTTTGTTTTGTTTGTTTGTGTGTGTGATGTGTGTGTGTGTGTGTACGTGCACAGGTTCGATTTCTTTTGTCGTGACCTAGTCTTAAAAAAGACAGCTAAGATAGAACAGATAGTACACTTTAATCCCAATCGAAGACTCAGGCCAAGGACGACTGATTTCTCATATAATTCCCATGTACTTCTTCTTCTTCTTCTTCTTCTTCTTCTTCTTCTTCTTCTTTTTCTTCTTCTTCTGTTACACTTTCCATCTTTAAGAATTTCTTAAAGAATGTTTTTTTTTCACTTTTTATTGGTTCAGTTCAATCGTATTATATGTCAGCACATTTCTATGTATAGACACATTGAATCAGCAAGAAGAATTTAAAAAAGAAATTCTAAACTTTAATTGTAAAAATCGAACCTGAAGTACGACAACACACACACACACACACACACAACACACAATAATATATATATATATATATATATATATATATAGTGTATGTGTAGTGAAAAGGAAAGGTTTCCTCATAGTGAAGAGAAAATTCAATAAAGACAAAAACAATCAGTCGTCAGAGATGGAGGGCATGAAAACCGTCTCTGAAAATCAATCAAAAATCGAAAGCAACCATCCGCATACAAACCACAAACCAAACCGGCCATCTCTTCATAACAGGCATACTCCGAACTAATCCTCTATCTCTCTCTTCTGTCTGTCAGTCTCTCCTCCTCCCTCTCTCTCTCTCTTCTCTCTCTCTCTCTCTCTCTCTCTCTATATATATATATTATATATATATATATATATAATATAGGGGCAGGGTAGCTCAGACGGTAGAGCGTTCGGCTAGAAACCACAAGGTTCCTAGTTCAATACCGGCCCTCGCCAACTCAGCGTATGAGTAGCACAGGGATCAGTGCGGTAAAGTAAGGAGCTGATGGTAGGTGTGGCGCTCCACCTCAGATGCTAAAAAAACAATCTCCTTGGTCTAGCGCTATTGAAAAGGGGATAGACTCCTTCGCTGACTGGCTGATACCGACTTTAGGCCGCCCCGTCGACTTTACTTACTTTTTATATATATATATATATATATATGTGTGTATTAAAACAGTTAAAATCCCCTTCCCATTCTGTAAGTGAAGACAGCCTAATGGTTAAGGTGCCGGACTGACACCCAACCGATCGGATTTCAATTCCGGCTGTAGGTAGCTTACAAAATGTCTAGCCACACTGAAGAGACTTGATAAGTCGAAACACGTGTCTGTGGATGACCCTATATATGCTCCCCATCCCCTAGGGTTGAGCACTCTGGGGGTGATCTCACCGACGGTCGCCAACTCAAGCGTAAACGCAACGCTCTTCTATATAAGGAATGGAGCACTCTGTGACGGCCTTTACACACAAAGCGATGTGTGTATTAAAACAGTTAAAATCCCCTTCCCTTTCTGTAAGTGAAGACAGCCTAATGGTTAAGGTGCCGATCGGATTTCAATTCCGGCTGTAGGTAGCCACACGGAAGAGACTTGATAACGTGTCTGTAGATAACCCATATATATATATATATATATATATATATATATATATATATATATATATATATATATACAGGGTGTCCCAGAAGTTACACACCATCCTGGTTTTCAAAACTACACCTTTGTTGATTAACAAATCATTGTTATTGAGAATAATTATAATAAATGCTCAAATTGAGAGATAGAAAATTAATTGCGACAATCACTATCAATGAATATGTTTTTAAAATAACTTTTTCCAAACCTGGATAATACATGACTTCTGGGACACCATATATATATATAATATATATATATATATATATATATGTTCCTAGCTGTATGCATTTAGTAGGTACAAAACTAAAACATACTTAGAAACACATATATACGGAAACAAAGACACATACTTTTACAATATTATATATACAGGGTGTCCACAAAGTCCGTTTGAACTTTAAAAATTCAAATTCTTTAATAAAGTCCCGAAGGATTTCCTCAATTTTTCCTCAAATTTTGTCGGATATATATATATATATATATATATATATATATTATATATATATATATATAAGCAATGATCATTTCTCCGGAAATTTGATCTCTTAGTGACCGTAAAATACATATACATTCCTATGTACTTAATATAGTTTAAAAACAGCAGTCCCCCGCATCAATTGTCAGTGAGCGAGGGGATAAGATATCGGACCTAGTTCGACCCTAGCCTAAGGATCGTTGTGTCTCGCCACACTGAAGAGGCGTGAAACGCCGAAACACATGTCTGTGGATGACTTATATATATATATATATATATATATATATATATATATATATATATATATATATATAATGAAAATGAAGGTCCGCGAAAATGAATTTTTTTCAAAAAGATCTTTTAAAATTTTATTTCAGCAACACGTCCTGCGGATATTCTTAGTATCTTATCTGGTTTCGATTATCCCATTTATATATATATATATATATATATATATATATATATATATATATAATATAAGGGTCATATTTTCACACCATATCAAAAGAGAAGTTTGAGAGATGCTTCGAACACTGAAAACTCGCTGGAATAAATGAATCTTACAAGTGCTTAACGTTTCATTCTCTGTTCGTTTCGGTCTTAGTATATACAGTTTTAATCTCAATTCTTTTTTTTTTCAGAACTCATATATACCCCCATATATATATATATATATATATATATATATATATATATATATCATAAAGAATATAGACTATGTAGATATGAAGACGTTTACGCCGACAGCTCGCTTCAAATTCTTTAGTCGACTTATTGATCAATGGATTAGAATAATCTTCAAAGTGTTCAAATGCCAAAGGCTTCTCAGTCAGAATTTTCTCTGATCAAGAGACGCCTACCTTGGACGCCCTGGGCGTATGCTTAAAGCATGCATCATATGTTGCACTTGAAATCGTGTATAATTCCTAAACTTATTCACGAGAAGCTGTTTTTTTTCTGTGGATATTTGATGAATTCACCATTCGTGGGTGTCGGTAATTAGTAACCGTATTGTTGTCTGGTACAAGATCATGGAATGTGAGGCATTCAATCAGGATAGAACATCCGATACTGTCATAATACACCAACCCTATCGGCTAGAGCTTTAGAATACACCGACTGCAACTCTGCAGACGTGTAAGACTCCTCCCCCAAATGGGACCACCCGTTAGCTGTGGGTGGCAACCCGTGGTGGAATCCTGGTGGATGAGCATTCCATGACGTGCAACACCCCATTTTAGCCCTTACTTAGGCTAGATGGATGATCGGATAAATCGGCTGGTCACATCAAACCCTAGCACCTAAATGATTGTCTCAACCCTATCGCCCTCATGGCAAGCCCCAGTCCATTTTATCATGTATGCGCTAGAATACAGTTGCTGAGGGTTTTAATGTCCTGACTATGACGTTAAACTGTATCTACCGCCCTGTCGGCTGGGGCGTTAGAATGAACCGACTGCACCTCTGCAGAGGGGTAAGACTCCCCCAATGGGGCCACCTGTTGGCCGTGGGTGGCGACCCGTGATGCTTAAGGATAGAGCCCAGGTGGATGAGCAGTTCATGACATGCAATACTCCACTTTGGCCCTATCTTGGGCTAGACGGTCGGTCGGAGAGGCCCCCTCCGATCAATAGGCTGGTCACGTCAAGCCCTAGCACCTATATGATTGCCCCAACCCTATTGCCCTTATGGCAAGCCCCAACCCCTTTTTATCATATGGGTGCTAGAAGGCGGTGGCTGCGGGTCTACATGTCCTCACCATCTGATGGTGAGGTTCCAGTTTTGGAGGTTTGGGGAATGTGGAGCGCCCCTTCATCACCATTGCTCCCTAGTCCACTCTGACCCGGAGTGGTAGTACCTGTTAGGGTCCCATCTATGGGTTAAATAGAAAAATGTATTTACAAAAAAATTGTATTATCCATTAAGAATTGATTTATTTCAAAACTTTATCGGCATTAAATGACCCACTGAGGTTGATATGCCGTAAAACAACAAACCAAACCAAGCCGGCAAACTGTTTCTGATGGTGATGTTCCAATTCTGGAGTTCTGAGAAATGTAGAGTACCCCTTCATGACCATTACTCCCAGGTCCACTCTAACCCAGAGTGGTAGTATCTGTTAGGGTCCGATCTATGGGGTTAAACAGAAAAATGAGTTTAAAAAATTGAGTACCCATCAAGAATGAAACATCTTCAGCGTAGTTGTAAGCACATTTGGCAGAGTGGCCTATTATCAGTATCAGCGAGGGAGTCTATCTCCTTGTCGTTAGCGCTAGACCAGGGAGATTGTTTTGCTGAGGTGGAGCGTCACACCTACCGCCAGCTCCCCACTTTACCGCACAAATCAGATTACCCACTTTATGCTACTCACGCGCTGAGTTGGCGGGGACAGGTATCGAACGAGGAACCTTTCGATTCCTCGGCGGGCGTTCTACCGACTGAACTAATCCAAAGATTGATATGCCGTAAAATCCAACCAACCAACCAACCACACTCACATACATACACACAAATTCACGCTTACACAGGCATAGTTACACTCATTCTCACAAAATTCGAAATGTCAAATATATTTATTTTAGTTCAGTGGACGTAATGTAACAGGAATGAATTAATTCCCCTTAATTTGGCACGATCGGTTCTTGTTAGGTTGGTTGATTTTCACGGCATATCATCTTTGGATTAAGTTCCAGTCGGTAGAACGCCCGCGAGGAATCGAAAAGGTTCCTCGTTCGATACCTGTCCCCGCCAACTCCGGTGGGTAGCATAAAGTGGGTAATCTGATTATTGTGCGGTAAAGTGGGGAGGCGTGGCCGGTAGGTGTGACGCCTCCCCACCTCAGCAAAACAATCTCCCTGGTCTAGCGGCTAATCGGACAAGGAGATGCTCCCTCGCTGATACTGATAATAGGCCACTCTGCAAATGTGCTTACAACTACGCTGAAGTGTTTTCATTCTTGATGGGTACTCAATTTTTTAAACTCATTTTTTCATGTTTTAACCGCCATAGATCGGACCCTAACAGATACTACACTCCGGGTCAGAGTGGACCTGGAGTAATGGTCCATGAAGGTACCTTCTACATTTCTCAGGAACCTCCGCAGAATTGGAACATACATCAGAAACAGTTTGCCGCTTGGTTTGGTTTGTTTTGTTTTAACGGCATATCACCCTCAGTGGTCATTTATGGGCCGGATAAAGTTTTGTAAATAAACCTCAATTCTTAATGGATAGTGTACATTTTTTGTAAATAACATTTTCTATTTAACCCCATAGAATGGGACCTAACAGTTGCTGACCACTCCGGGTCAGAGTCGGACTAAGGGAGCAATGGTGATGAAGGGCGCCTATCCACTTACCCAACCTCCAAACTGGCAACCTCACCAATCAGATATGTGAGCGACACTGTAGACCGAGCACCGCCTTCTCTAAGCACCCATATGATAAAGGGGTTGGGGCTTGCCCATCACAGGGCACATAGGGTTTGCGGCAATCCATATAGGGTCCTAGGCT
>CM042149.1:120500711-120504732 GCA_023376005.1 Doryteuthis pealeii
TCTGATCCGGCACACGGGGAAGATGTCATGAATGGCGTGAACGTAACTCGAAGAAATGCATTCAACAAAAGATAAGAAAAAGTTTAAATGGATCTGGATTTTATGAGAAAAAGGGAACAAAGTGGGATTGATAGGCTTAATAATTAAATAAAGCCTGGTATTTGTAGTATTTAAACTTATTTTAGCTAGAAACGGTGATATGTTAAAAACTCCATGTCCATTATTAAGGGAGGGCAAAAAGCGAAATTGCACAGGCTTCAAAATCTGTCGTAGTCTTTTGTTGTGAATATGAGCTAATATGTGGGCATCATTGAAACTAAAGTTATGATCAGTTGTCAGACATATGTTGGACGAGGGTGTTGCTGATAATTCCCAATTTTATATCACGTTTTGCTCATATAAACGCTTTCTTGAGAGTTCTGGCGTTTCTCGCATGAATTTTTTGTCGGCAATCTTTATCATGGAATTGCGTAAACGCAAAGCCCTCGATTTTTATAGATGGTGAGACCCACATTGAGTAGGGGGGGGCGGGGGGGGCTTCTAATTGATTTGGATGAAATAAGTAACGATTCCTAATACCAAGAATGTGGTTATTATTCCTATATTTTTCTATGCTGCCAATACAACCAAACAAGTTTCTCACATCCATCACATATATCTACGTTGACTCTCTAACAACAACATAATCAGTGGTTGTAGTAAATTGTTTGAAAATGCATCTTTGAATAAATGATATTCATACGTTTACGGGCAAATAAGTTTTTGGGTGGTTGGTTGGGTCTTACGGTTCATGTTAACCCTTGTGTTGTATACCCTTTCTTTACGGCATAAATATCTACTATGTTATATACTTCCTCTCTGGCCGGCTTGGTTCTTCTATCATATATCTTTGTCTGGTCTTTGTCGTGGTGTTTTCTTTTGGGGACTTCGGGTCCTGGTTTCGGGTTGGGGAATCATCCTTATCGGAAGCCCTGTGTCATGTTATTTTTTAGGTAAATAAACACAGAACTTCGAAATTTACGAATGATGTTACTTTATTCGTAGACCCCCAGACCAGACATCTCGCAGTGAGATCACAGTCTTGCTAGCTTCGCTTCTAAGTTCTAACATCTAAACTGAGATATGCTTACTCACTTAAACGCGAAGGGGGCTTCTATCGGGTTCGTTTCTCAACGGTCTATCCCGCAAGCAATGGTCAGAGTGAGGTCAGCTGCATTGTCACTCACTCTCAAGGCGCATCAGCTGCACTAATATGATTCTCGGCTATAGTCATACATCATTAGATATCTAATGATTATGTATACATTTGCTGGGTTATTTTGTATGGAAGACATTTTAGGTTTGATTCATTCTTTGTGGGTACTCAATTTTTTAAAACTCATTTTGTAAGCACATTTTGTAAAACGGCCTTTTTTCGATTTAACTCATAGATGGGACCTAACAGGACTCGCCACTGACGGGTCAGGGTGGACCTGGAAAATAATGGTGGTTGGAAGGGATAGTCCAGCTTTCCAGAGATCAAGAATTGGAATTTCACCAATCAGATAGAGAATAACGTCATCCAGGAACAATAAGATCCTCAGCCACTGCCTTCTAAGCTCATACATCATAAAAAGGTTGGGGTTTGCCAACAAGGGCAATAGGGAGGGGGGCGGAGCAATCATATAGGTGTTAGGGGTTTGAGGTGACCAGCCGCATTGATCAGAGGGAAGTTTTCTTCTCCGACGCACATTTAACGAGAATAAAGTGGAGTGTTGCATGTCATGGACTGCTCATTAACCACTAACATGGAATAGGGAACGGAAAATCGGTCTTGATAAAGGGTGACCCCCGCAGGATGCAATTCTTTCGATGGGTGGTGCAAAATATTAGCTCTGCTACGATCGTTTTTTTTTATTGAAGGTGACCGCTCCAACCCTTGCCCATTCTCAGTCGGTAGAGACTTGTCTAGGAAATCGCAATATTCCCGGTTCGATACGGCCATCGCCAACTCAGCTTATGAAGTAGCACAGAGATCTTGTGCGGTCAAAGTTAGGAGCTTAAGATCAAAGAATCGCCACCCACGATAACAGGTGACCCCATGGTGATAGGGGGTCTTACCCGTTCGCAGGGTGCAGTCGGCGTATTCTACAACCAGAGGTCACAGAGCTGCAAATCGTTTGTAATTCAAAAATCGTTTACAATACCAAAGACGACTATACACAAACAAGACGTACCATAAGACAAAAATATCAAAACAACCAAGAACAAACAAAAGAAGGTAGAACGAAACAACATAAAGAAAAGAAAACACAAAAATGCACAAAAACAGGAACATGAATAGAAAAGTGTTTTCTGTTCTAGCAATAGCATGGTTTCTTTCTTTCATAATTAACTATACATTTCCCATTGTATGAATCACTTGCCAGAGGTGGCAGTCGGCGTATTCTACAACCAAGCCAACAAGCTGGCAATATACGTTTGTAATTCAAAAATCGTTTACAGGTGTTTTCTCTCGCAAGCAATAAGCAATGGTTTCTTTCTTTTTATAAATTAATATACACTTTTCATCGTATATGCACTTAAATACGTTTGCTTTGAAATTGGTCACTCGACTTACTTTTCTAGTAGTCATTTGGAAATCATCAAATGTGGAATGGATGAATAATGCGAAATAACAAAAATTAGTGGATAATGAAAGTAACAAATAAAATAAGTTTCTTTTTTTCTTCTAAACGTGGAATTGAGACTTGGTATACTTATAATTGCCTAGATACTTGGAACGTTGTTTGAAGTGCCTTTCGAATTAAATGAAAAAATTCCTCGAATGACTTGAAAACGCTAAGATGCACAGCGTTATTGAAATCTAATAGAGAATACTTAAGAGAATGGCGTAAAGTAATCAAGGAGGCTTCATGTTGCCTTGATCCTTGAAAGAAAAGTCACCCTGCGGTACCATTCGTGAAAAATTTATGAGAAATGCTTGAGTATCACAAGGAGAAAAGAACGGTGTTGCGGAAGTATCTTTATATTAATACTGCGTGTTCCTTAATCTTCCAAACCGTTTATCATCTTGCCAACAACTCTGTTTAAAAAATCAGACTATCCAAATCGTCCAAGGCGTAAATTCAAAAAATAAATCCTGATTATCTGATGTCACTTTCGCCGAATTATTTGTTCATATGAGTGTTTCTTTCCGTTTATATATTATTATCGGTTAAGTCTCTGGCCACCATCCGGGTTTGCCAGTTTTTAAAGAAACTAAAGTCAAGATAGATAGAGTAAGTCCTTGTGGTATAGTATCCTTTGGTAACGTGAAATAAGTCCCGCGATATAATACTACGTGCAGTCGTCAAAAGATCCAAGTAGTAATGATTAGTAATAGCCAGAAAAAAGGCCAGTATAAATAATTAATTCAGCAGCAGAGCATTGCCAGTGATCTGGTCAAGTAGGTTGCCTTCCAGGTCCCACGTGCTTATGGCGAGTCTATAAGTAGAAGTTGTATACAACGCCTTATATACTAAAACTCCAACACCCCAATTTTGGTCGTTTGAGTATCCATCCAATTGTTTTTTCTTCCCAATTTTTTGTTTTCGTTGTTTTTTCTGTTTGTTCCATATGGTGGCAGCTGCTTGTTATTTGTTGTCATAAGTTAAATCTTTTTTTTTCCCCTTTTGCACTTTTTGTGTATTAATTCTAGTTCTTGGAGTGTGGCATCTACCACAATCACTTATGTTGACAACTACTTCTTGCACCCCTTTCTTAATACATTAGCCTAATCTTTATTCAAATCTCTCGATATAAGCTTGTGCATTGTCATTAAGTTTTCGAGCTCTTTGATCAATCTGTCTGAGTTCTTCTCTTGTCTATTTTATAGAATGGCCCAGAACTATAATGAACGGCCAAGTATTATTCCTTTCTATGAAATTTTCTGTGCAGAGCTTGGGTTTCTAGTAGTTTTTCCTCTTTTCCCTAAGGTATTTTTAAACCTTTTCCTTTCATCTCTTTTGCTTGGATATGGTGTTCATGCTTCTAAATGCTA
>CM042149.1:120504832-120509832 GCA_023376005.1 Doryteuthis pealeii
ACCACCAAAAAACAGGAGAGCGAGAGGAATAAAGGGACAACATAAGGGGGCCGATAAGGGCACTCGAGGGTTTTTTCCCGACGATCTTTGTCCCGAATGAAACGAGAAGCTGTCAATAACCCAGGCCTGACGAGTGGAGCAGTTTTTAGAAGCATTGGAGAAGTAACAGTGTCGTCTTCTGAAAAAGCTCGGGGAATCAGTGAGACCAGTAATCGATTTACAAAAATACACATGCAAATACGTTTGAAATGGGCCAAGGAGCACATGAAGGTCGATTTCTCAAAAGTACTGTTCACAGATGAAACTCGTGCAACACTTGATGGCCCTGATGGCTGGAGCAAAGGTTGGGTCGTAAATGGACGAGATCTTCATCACCGGTTTAGACGTCAACAAGGAGGAGGAGTATTATGAGTTGGGCTGGTATTATTGGATGTATCATGGTTGAAGAGTGCCTGACGGTACAAAAATAGCCACAGACGCTTATATAGCCTTCCTCAAAGAGTAACTGGAATCTTGGCTAAAAGGCATAGAACCACCTTCAAGAGAACCATCATGTTTATGCAAGATAATGCTCCTTCGCATTCAGCGTATAAAACTACGGGGTACCTGCAAAAAATAGGCTTCTGTGGACCTCGGAAGATGAACTGGCCGGCCAATTCTCCAGACTTAAACCCAATTGAAAACTTGTGGAGCATTCTGAAGTGACGTGTTTTGAGAATGGACGCCAATTTAGAAGCAAAGATGATTGTGACAGGAAATAGTCAACGTATCATGAGAAATTACATCAGAGGAGATCCAAAAATTGACATGTCCGATGGATCTGCGCCTTTTCCAAGTCATTTTTAAAAAAGGATCGCAAATCTCATATTAACTAAATTCTCTATCATTTTTGAATTCTTTTTACTTTTTTTTATTTCAATTTAAGCTTATCTTAGTTACTCTATGCATCCATAAAATCTATAAATGAAACAATAAAAGTATTATTTTCTTTTTTACCGGGGTTTTTATTACACCTCGCTAATAATTTGACACATGAATAATTTAAGTAAATTAGGTAAATGACCGTAACTTCTGTTCCTTTTTGTAAACCTTACTTACGGAGTAGGTGTATATATAGGTTGTTATTATTCTATGATAATTTCGTCCAATGAGTAGTTTGTAGATTGGAGGGAAAAGTGTAATTTCATTAATAATTTGAAACGCAGTGTATATATCACCACAGATTATGGTTAACACTAACTCACTTGATGAAACGTAAGTAAACCAATATATACGGTATTATTAGGAGAGTGCTCAATATCTGTGATAAAGCAATATTAATAGTAATAATGAATATATATATATATATATATATATATATATATATATATATATATATATATAAAATGAAGAATAAAGGTTGTCCCTTACTGTGAACTCCAAAAGGTACGCGACAGATGCGTGGATTCTATGAATGCATTGAAGGCACGCGCCTTGTACACGGAAACACCTGTAGTTGGGGAGGGGTTAAACCTCTACGAGAGCATAGAGTGTATAAGAGCCCGTGTATAGGTACACGTTTAAGCCTGTGTGCTTAACTCCACAGTCCCAATACACGGAGAAGCAACTTATGTCTAGTTCTGGCGGCTGGAAAGTTCTATAGAAAGAAAGGCTGATTTTGACGGCATTGCTTTAAACATTCCGCGCTTAACGCCACCTGACGGCACACCGTAGCAAATAAGGGAAGTTAATCCTACACCTAACGGTAAACCATAGGAAGTAAGGGAAGATATTCTCAACATTATTAAATGATGAACCAATTTATTCTTCAAACTTTGCTACTGTGTTACAAAATAAGACGTGTATTGGCTAGATCAGGGTTTCTCAACGGGGGCCATTTTTTGTGTCTCCAAGGCCAAATTTTAAAATGGGAACCACAAAGGACCAAGAGAGCCCAGAGAAAATTTAGGACGCACAAAAAATATATATAGAGTATTTTGTAATAATTAACATTTACATAAAATATTAAACTTTTATTTAGTTAAAATGTTAAATAAATCTAAGCCATTTTATTAACATAAATATATATTTCATATATCTTTTACTCTGATCAATGCAAAGTAGCGGTTTTTTTTTTCTCTTTTTAGAATTTTAAAACTCCTAATTTATCTTTAAATTAAGGTCTTTTTTCGCCAACTTGTTATAAAGTACGAGGAACGTGATCAGATATCAAGATTCGAATTGAAAATGGCCGTTTCCATAGTTGTATTTGTTAAGTTTTTAAATGCCATCTTTGGCTAGTTGAAAAGACTTAAAGTAAGTAAGTCCTGAGTTATGGAATTCCTTTGTTACGCGTAAGTCCTATCCTGCGTATTGTTAAAGGTCCAGTGATTTAATCCTATGTCCGTCGTCCACGAAGGTTCAAAGTAGTTATGGCCAGTACTGTCTGTTTAAGTATTATATCAGCAGCAGAGTACTGCCAGTGATTGGCCAAGAGAGATCGCATGGTTCTTGCCGAGTCTATAAGTAAAAGCAGGCGTCTAGCACACACCTTATATAGTAAAAATCTCAACAGTATTTATACAGTATCCTGTTCAAGGGCAGATCACATTGTTCAGCCTAGACATAGAAACAGATCAGTCTATTGTACTTATACACTTGTCTTTCAATCTTTCTTTTCTTTTTGTAATTGTTTATTTTCTGTAATCAAAACACATTTAATTGTATTTAATTTGTTTACTAATAAATCTTTTAATGGTATAATCCTTAATTTTCTTAAGGTTGATAAATAGTTCAATTACAAAAAAGTCAGGAAATCATCCAAATTTAATGAAATTTTCATCATTTTATACATTAGGCAATTAATTTACAACTGGAGTTAGCATTCCCATTGAAATAAACTGAAATGCCATTAATCCGTTCCCCAAATCCCTTTTTGTTACCTTTTTAAATAAAAAAGAATAACACTGGATTGTATAACAACATAATAAAATAGAATGTCATGAATTATGTGCTGTAATATGTTTTAATGTTTATTCTTCATAAAAATATATTAAACTATAGTGTTTTTCTTTGGTGTAATGAATTTGGAAACATTAATATTTTTAGTAAACTTATTTGCATAAACGTTTCTGAATTTCGCTCGTACCTCAAATTTGAGCTCGCAACACAAAGCAAAACTTCGACAGAATTTCAGATCGTAAAATGGAAAGCTCGTAAGTTAATAATCCTACGTCCCTTGATGTTTTAAGTTTGTTGGATTATTTGTTGTATGTAAATCGTGCTGCAATCTACCACTTAAATTTATAGACTAAGCGGGGCCACGTGGTTTAAACCCCAGTCAATCAACAACCCGAATACGTGGTTGGATAATTATTTAATCACTGAAACTGACAGACGTCTATTTACAATTATTGACGAAGGACCTGCAAGACTGAGGAGCACCAAGGAACAACCAAAGGATTCTTCACTAAGGATCGTGCTCTGCTTAGTACAAATGATATCTGTTGGACAGCGCTCTTTGCTTGAAGCCCCAAGAATGGACACAAAAATCGTAACAAAGTTGACAGGACGAAGCAAGGGTGTTGGTGGATGAGGGATAAAAAAATAAGTTGGTATAGGGGGCCACAAAGAACTCATATTGGATTGAAGCGGGCCACGGCATCAAAAAGAGGTTGAAAAACACTGGGCTAAGGTTGTTAGGGAAAAACCCCGGGATAATTTTTCACGTTGGAGCTTAAAGAGTTAATCCGTAATAAATGGGCCTCATTAATTATTTTGATTTCAAGGTCCATGTTTCGATTTTTTCATTCAGCAGACGACTAACTGCTATTGACAAGATGGCGTCATTTTTAAGCGAATCAATGCGCATGCGTCACGGTTTACTTCCTTTTCTCAAAGTAAATATAATTGATTTTCTTCCGATTCATTCGTTCCTCCCAAGACAAAAAGAAGAAAAAAAAACAAAAAAAACAAAAACTAAAATGAATGTTAATAAAATGATTTAGAGGCGGGTTGGGGAGGAGGGGAAATAGAAAATAAGAAATAAAAAAAATTGAAAAAAGAAGGTATAAAACAAGTTATATAACAACGACTTGTGTTTTATTTACTCATAATAGCGTGAAATAATATGATTTATATTTATTTATTAAAAAACTGGCATGACGTTCAAATAATTTCTCGTTGGTATAAATTTTTGTGCCTTCTACAATGTTTGCTGTCGATAAAATGCTATGGAAATCCGGTCGGCTTTGATGAGCAATGAAATCCATCATCCCAGTTGGAGGCGAAGTAGGTTTATACTTTCGTCAGTTGGCTATTTTCTTTAATGGCACATCAAACCTTGTGGGCTATTTTATGCGAAATCTTTTGTTCTTTGTATTTATGATTTTTAAGCGAACAGTTTGTAAATAAATATTGGTTTGGTTTTATAAACTGGTAGAAATAATTTTCATTAAGTTCGTGTTAATCAATAAATTGGTAGAATTGATAAACTGTTAGTTGACCCTCAGTCACCGCCTTCTAGAACACATGTGGTAAAAAGGGTTGAAGACATAATAGAAAAGTTCATAAGAATTGATCTCATTTGAAATGTTCAGGATGTTTCAGAAGAAGCTGCTCCCATTTGAGATGTACAGGGTGTTTCAGAAGAAGCTGATCTCATTTGAGATGTACAGGGTGTTTCATAAGAAGCTGATATTCTTTCAGATGTACAGGGTATTTCAGAAGAAGCTGATCTCATTTGAGATGTACAGGGTGTTCACCAGAAAGAAGCTGATCTCATTTGAAGCTGACATTCTTTCAGATGTACATTGTATTTCATAAGAAGCTGATCTCATTTGAGATGTACAGGGTGTTTCAGAAGCTGACATTCTTTGAGATGTACATGGTGTTTCAGAAGAAGCTGATCTCATTTGAGATGTACAGAGTGTTTCAGAAGAAGCTGATCTCATTTGAGATGTACAGGATGTTTCATAAGAAGCTGATCTCATTTGAGATGTACAGGGTGTTTCATAAGAAGC
>CM042149.1:120514832-120524832 GCA_023376005.1 Doryteuthis pealeii
TAAGCTGTATCAATTATTATTCTATGTTACTGTTGCCCCTGATCAGGATTGAACCTGCAGTCTAGAGATAACAGTGACATAGAATAATAATTTACACAGCTTAACACTGTACCTCAGCTATGTTTATCGGAATGAGAACAGGATACCCCCGGGGACTAAATAAACCATTACGTCATGGAGACACCACACTCTTTGGTTTTAAGGATTTAATTCTAATACTCATAATCAGGTGGTCTCAGGTAATTATTGCTATTTAATAATAGTCATTCGTTAGCACATAGTTATATGATTTCAAGTAACTATTTCAAGTAATCCTTAGTAAACTATTATAACTTTAAGTAACTATTCTTAATGCAAATTTAAAGTTATATGGCCTTAAGTATTACAATCGATGCGGATGATTTACAAACATATCAATTTGACCCAGAGATGGAACCCTAACAGGTACTACCATTCAGATTCAGAGTGGTCCCGGGATTAATGACAATGAAGGGAAACACTACTGTCTCCCAAACTCTTGAACTGTAGCCTCACTATCTGTTATAGGTGATACACTCTATAAGAATAATGGAATGCGCCGACGGGTTACTATAAGTAACAGGGACAATTGTGGCTTGAGAGTAAGCCAATACGAGTCAGCTCACAATTCTATTTATCGGACGTAATTCCCACTTTTCTTTACTGTAATTGTCTACTCTTTTGTTAATACATTTTCCTACATTTGTTACCCGTCGTTTTGTTCTTATTTGACCCCTTAAAACCTCACAACACTATCCGATACAGTTTTGTGTCAAATCAGAGCGCACTCGCTTTTTTTAGTGGGGAATTCTTACCTCTATGCAGGTTTGAAACACAATGCCAAAAACGAAAACATCACGGAACTGAGCACCCCAACATCAATCTGAACTCAATATGAAATAAACTAGTATTATAGTGTGTACAGAAATAACCTACTCGAGTTTACTTACGTATTGTGAGCACTTTATATTTGTTACAACACTGACTTATCCGAGTAACTTATACCAACCAAATATTAAGACCAACCCAATATATTTCACCGGTAAGTCATTCCCTTTATATATATATATTATATATATATATATATATATATATATTATATATATATATATATGAAAGAAACTATAGAGATAATAGAACAAATCATGACCGAAAATAATTTGTACATTACCATCTCTAAGGAGTCAGGAATGGAAAAAAGCCAAGATAGAAACCGGAAATTATTACATAATATCCCAACAGACAACATCACTGAACTAAATGACCTAATTTAAGCAGAAGTAAAACTAGTCAGTAATAAAATTGATAATCTCCCTACGGAACCAAAACAGAAACACAATAACTGAATGGGAAATGATGCTAAAAGGATACCCTCTCAATATATATATATATATATATATATATATATATATATAAAATATGACAAAATGTAATGTAAAAGTAAAGTAAAATCGTCGGGCTGGCCTAAGGTCGGTATCAGCCAACCAGCGAGGGAGTCTATCCCCTTTTCACTAGCGTTAAACCAAGGAGATTGTTTTGGCGTCTGGGGTGGAGCGCCACACCTACCACCAGCTCCGTGTGCTACTCATACGCTGAGTTGGCGAGGGCCGGTATCAAACTAGGAACCTTGTGGTTTCTAACCGAACGCTCTACCGACTGGGCCAACCCGGCCCTTAGAAATACTGTAAATAAGGCAATACAAGTGGAAGAAGATATTTGCGAAAGAAGACAAGACTCAAAAGATACCGAGACACAATCAAGTAATACTAGCAAAACAGAGCTTTACAAAATAACGAAATAAAATTCAACTAGCAATTTGGTGGAGAAAGCATGAAAACCAACGAATACTCGAATGCAAAGGAGACAATATTCTCCTTGAGCAAGTTACGGGAAAAGCAACTATAGGCCAATAACATGTTATATAATTTATGAACAGTCATAAATTATGAATGTACCTGTAGTTAGAATATTCAAATAAAATTCGTTAGATTTAAAATCGGAGGTGGGGAATTTTCATACCCGTTGTAATTATGAGTGATATGAAGGTGATCCTTTCATGCACCACACACCATACACTTCCGTTGATTGGTAATTGATTTGAATCTGTTTAATGCCTTTTATGTTCAAAAACTGTATAACTGCATGAATTTCACACTTATCGGTAGCGTCAATCGAGAGCTTCATCAGAAACAGCTGCCAATGAGATTCACTCTGGGATAGGGGAAGGTGAGCACAGGCGCACGCACAACAAAGACTACAGTGTTATCAATAGCCGTACGAACGGTTTTACTGTGTCCCCTGCTCTTTTGAGACCATATAGCCATCTGCCCCATATCGCACAAACCATCCGTCATGAGTGACGTTCTTCTGTGTAAGCCATCACATGGCACGCTAGAGTAGGTTGCCCAGCAAAGACGTACATAGATCAGCTCTGCGCGGACACTGGATGCTACACTGAGGACCTCCCAGGGGCAATGAATGATAGAGAAGGATTGCGAGATTGTCATGGATATCCGTGCTACCAGCGCGACAGTATGATGATGATATGAGGTCTGGGGGCGTGTGGTGTAATGGTTACCGTCGTAGAAAATGGATACGACCTGGACGAGACTATTTGCATTTCACAGATCGTTAATACACTTGGGAAATGTATGAATTCAAGTATTCTGCCTCAAACAACGGGTGAATAGTAAGACAGCCTGGGCTCTTTAAACTTGCTTAGGCAATTAATCTAGGAGAAGGAAAACTTTGAATTAAAACCTGCTAAACTTTGCTTAAAATTTCATATTTTGATGCTTTGGGATTGTTAGATAAACACGCACAGACACAAACACACACACACACACACACACACACACACACACACAAACACGCATATATTGATTGATTGATATAGAAATAGTAACATACGCATATATATATATATATATATATATATATATATATAGATAAGTTTTTTTTTAGTTTGCTTGAAGTATTGTGCGTATGTGTTTAAAATAGAAATTAGAAGGCAATTGACAATGCAATGGAATAGGTGTTGAAAATTATGTTTATTTACCTGTTTCTTAAATATTTTCGGGATAAATCCCATCTTCAGAGATTTTAGAAGTACTTGTGTTTTTTTTTAGTACTTATCTTACGGCGCTGGCCTAGGCTTCAGCCTCGCTCAAACGTTTGAGAACTTCTAAAACCTCTGAAGATGGGATTTATTCCGAAAATATTTCGGAAACAGGTAAATAAACATAATTTTCAGCACCTATTCCATTGCATTGTCAATTGCCTTCTAATTTCTATATATATATATATATATATATATATATATATATATATATATATTATGGATATAATTATAGTTTCATGCTTACTTTCAATTATCAAATGATCAAAATGTTAAGATTAAAAAAACGGAGGTTTGTTAGGCTTGATTGCAAGTAAGCATGAAATATTGAATCCATAATATCTAATATTTGATTTTAAAACTGCTCTGTTATTTTAGCATTGGGCACCTTCATATGCCAATACTTTTCTCATTCATTCTCCATTCATTCTATATATATATATATATATATATATATATATATATATATATATATATATATAAGTAAAGTTTTTAAGAAATAGATTATAATGCAAAATCTCTAAGTCTTTTGTTATTATTTCTTTACTTATAAATTTGCTCTGTGACTCTAACGTTAAGAGCACACATTGAGCTCTCAAACTGCGACTTTTGGATTGGATTATATATATATAATATATATAATATATATATATATATATATATCAGTATGTTCCCATTTCTATATCAATCAATCTCAATCCCAGTTTCAATCTCTGAATTCAAACCTGTTAAACTCCACTTAAGAATCTGACCTTGTGTCACATCCTGCTCGTGGAGGAGGGGTTGGTAAATATGTATATACGAGATCGACTTATACACGGGTATATCCGGTGTTCCGTCAAACCATTCCACCTTCAATATGGCAGTACAACGTATTGACAGTTCTATTTACGTAATGTTCGCAGTCTACATTCGTTGACTGATAGCAATAACACACGGTGACTCAATATGGTCTTAAGTTACACCACTGGGCATAAGTAAGCCGATAGCTCCGCCGACCGCCGACCTGGCCGTAAATAACAGTTGCCAACCTTGATCAGGGGCCAGATATCGGCTGTAAATCGTCCCAGACAGTGGTTATTCGGTTACAAGATAGCCGTGATAAAATATCCGAGCCATTTCCGATTGCACCGTCGAACTAGTCCCACTGACGACACTGCAGACAGCTAAGATGGCGGAGCGGCGGCTAACGACGAACAATGATAAAGTGATTTGCCATTAATTACAAAAAGTCAAGTTGCTATCGCATCTCCGTTTTGCACCCCCCCTCCACCGCCTCCGCCTCCTACAATGCCAGGCAAAACATTTCTGGAGATTATAGACGAAGCTGACGAGCTGCGCTACTCTGATGGTTAAAGGCGCGAAAAATTGAATTGGTTTTACGAGTTCAATCTCCAATAGGATTTGGTTGATGGGTGGGTTGGATTTAACGGCACGTCAACGCTTGTTGGGTTATTTTATGCCGAAGATGTTTTGTTGTATTTATTCCTAATGGGTACTCAGTTTCTTTTGAACTCAATTTTCGTTTTAAACACATCAACTACATGGGTTCAAGTAACTAAAGATAATGATCGGCAGAGTGGCCTATTGTTTGTATCAGCGGGACAGCGAGGGAGTCTATCCCTTTTTCATTGGCGCTAGACCAGAGAAATTGCTTTTGCGTTTGAGGTGTTAGTACTTGTGTTATTTAAAGCCGGTGTCAGTCTGCTTAATTATTTTGCAAAAAACTATATGGGTTGGTTGGTTGGTTGGTTGGATTTTACGGTATATCAACGCTTGTTGGGTTATTTTATGCCGAAGACGTTTTTTTTATTAATTCTTGATGTGTACTCAATTTTTTTTCTTTTTAAATTCAATTTTTTTTAAACACATTCTTTTGGACTCATTTTTTGTCTGTTTGACTCATTGCAGAGGGAGTCTTACCCCTTTGTAGTGGTGCAGTCCGTGTATTCTAAAGTCCCCAGCCGACAGAGTTGTAGACTTTTTGGTTGATTTTAAAAAAAATTGAAATAAGTAGGAGTGAGCCTATTCTAGTAGTGACCCTCCAAGCGGAGATTTAAGAGGTTTGAATTCAGAGTTTTCCTTCTCCTAGACTGGTTGACTAACCAAGATTAAAGAGCCCAGTCTGCCCTACAATTTACCCATAGCTGGAGGGAGAATACATACAGTTGTTTCCATGAAAAGTAAATAGGAGGCATGAGAGATGAGTTCGGATGAAAAGTTCTAGGAATTCATTGGTGTAACCAACAGTCTGAAAACCAAACCCTCAAATCCAGCCAGGGGGACAGCTTATACCCATTATTGTTCATAGGTATGGTATATGAGGATTGGGACACATCCATTATTGTTCATAGGTAGGATATATGAGGATTGGGACATATCCATTATTGTTCATAGGTAGGGTATATGAGGATTGGGACATATCCATTATTGTTCATAGGTATATATGAGGATTGGGACATATCCATTATTGTTCATCATCATAGGTAGGGTATATACAATATTCCTATGTTCTACGCTAGTTCGTTCAATTTATTGATCACTCCGTGCTAATAATAACAATTTGAAAAATTGAATGTTTCCTTGATGTTTTTGATATTATCACAAATTTTCACTGGTAAAAGCCAAATCAATATTTTTGAGATGAAGCTTGATGATAGTTTTTTTTTTTTTTTTTTTTTTTTTAATTTCGATCTGTTGTCCTCATCTTGCTTGTGAAATACACATACACAACAATTTGGTTCCTCCAGCGTTCTTCAGGCGTTTCTTGTAATCCATTGGGGTAGATTGTTCTTATGTTACATAATTGTGTGGTGGTGTGGGTTGCTGACGAACCCTGTAGCGAGAATTAAAGGGGTCCAAGTGGGAAAATACCATATCCGTTGGTAAACTTGACCCCAAAGGCGGGAATCTCGCACGTCACGTGATTTAGTTAGTTTAGATTTTAGTTTCAACCAGACGTCAGAGCAGATAAGATGATTATCTGTTTAGGTTGTTACCTCAATGCGCGAAGCAACATGGGTAGAAATAAATCTTGATCAAGAAAATAAAAGACTTGTGAGTTAATTATCATGATTAAAGAATTAGCACAGAAGAAGGCCTTAGTTAGAGACAGCAACAAGAAGGCGACAACATGATGGCCAAAGAAGGAGGAAACATGGTGACAAGAAGAAATTAAGAACAAGTTAGTAAGTCTCAACTGTCTCTCTCTGTCTCTGTCTCTCTCTCTGTCTCTCTCTCTCTCTATCACCCGAATCACCTCTCTCATGTATATACCCGACGATATTCGATGATGGATTATATAACACTTATTCCATTACAAGTGTTAAGATTTTGTTTATCCAAGTTTAGTAACGATTCAAATTGGGAACCTGCTAACTATTATACCATGATATAGTATCCGACTAAATTTAAGTATACACGTTTTAAATCCAATATTGCTCACCATTGAAAAGCAGTATCTATCATTCGATGTGCTAATGTTACATAATTCGTGGGTGCTTATAAATTGTGTAAGTAGTGTAGATAAAATTTAAATTGAGTTCGTTAAAAAATTCAAATAACGAGGAAATGGAAAATTACCATGATTGATGGTGTTTAGCCTCGTGTACACCTGCTCGCCGACTTCTGATTGGCTGAAGGAAGGCGTTAGACAGAAATTAGTTTTTTGTTTAGTTAGTTGCGATCAGTCAGTCACTGAGAGAAGACGTTCTTCTCAAAATTGCTGCTTCTCACATTCCGTTTTTATTATAACGGAAGAAAGGGAAGAAACATGACATGCTACACAGAAAAATACAATAAAAAAGAAAGAGCGTAGGAGAAAGATAGAGAGAGGCTGGGTGCGCGGAAGCAATAACGCTAATCTACTTCAATCAAAATGATGAAAAGAAAGAAAGAAAGAAAAACAACTGAGAGAAAGAGTTCAATCAAGATTATTATACTTTTTACATATTGAACTATTTAGCACTAGATCTTATGTAAACATATCAAACGTTATAATAATTAAATCATCATACTGTCGTATATCCACAGGTCGTGCTAGTATTTATGTAAAATGTGGTCAGGTTGGGAGGGAGAAGATTGAAGTAAAAATTTAAAAAAAGAGAAGCTAGCTGTTTGGTTTGTTTTAAATGAGGAGAAGACAACGTGACTTAAAAAGATTAAAAAAAACAAAAAAAAACCCAAAACAAAATCAAATATCAAGTATAAAAACAGTTTAAAACAAAGTAGAATATGTCCTTTTTTACATTTTAAATGAAAGAAAAAACAACTTGGTAATTGTAATGACAATGTAAGGTACACCACACTCTCTAGAAGTGGAGCCTCACCACCAGATACAAGGATGCTTAAGGATAGAACCCAGGTGGCTGAGCAGTTCATGACTTGCAATATTCCACTTTAGGCTTTTCTTGGGGTAGACAGGCGGTCGGAGAGGCCCCCTCCGATCAATCGGCTGGCCACGTCAAGCCCTAGCACCTATATGATTTTCCCAACCCTATTGCCCTTATGACAAGCCGCAACCTTTTTATAATATGGGTGCTAGAAGGCGGTGAGTGAGGGTCTACCTGTCCTGGGAATGACGTTAAACTCTATCTGATGGTGAGGTTCCAGTTCTGGAGGTTTGGGGAATGTGGAGCATCCCTTCATCACCATTGCTCCCTGGTCCTCTCTGACCCGGAGTAGTAGTACCTGTTAGGGTCCCAGCTATGGGTTGAATAGAAAAACATGAGTTTATAAACAAAATTGTATTATGCATTAAGAATGAATTTATTTCACAACTTTGTCGGCATTAAATGATCCACCGAGGTTGATATGCCGTAAAACAAACCAAACCAAACCAGATACAAGTTAGAGTCATTCACAGGAAACCCCCGTTTGGTTACCAAGAATGCAGTCTGTATATTCAAAGCCTCACCAACAGAGCTAGGCGTGAGTGAAAAAGAAATAAAAACAAACAAAAAAAAAACAACATTTGCTTAAAACTTGGTAATGCTGTGAGGTAAAAAATAGAAGCAAATAAATAAATAAATAAATAAATAAATGAAAATAAAAAATTAAAAAAAAAGATAAAAGATAAAAAAAAAAAAGCTTGCTGATTGGCTAGTTTTAAATGAAAAGAAACGAATGTGGTGTAGAAAGATGAATAAATTAAAAAAGACCAAGAGCACCCCCCTCCAAAAAATCCCCACAAAACAACAAAAAACACACAAAAAACCGTGTTTTGTTAAAAGTGGAACATGTCCATTTTATATTTAAATGAAAAAGAAGAAAATAAATAAAATTAAACAAAAAACATAAAAAATAACAAAACAAAAGCTGAGAAAGATTGAATAAAAGTTAAAAGAAAAACAAAGAAAAAAGAAAAATATTGAATAAAATTGTTTTGAAAACTCAAAATCTGATAGCTTAGTGAATGACAGAAGGAAAGAAAAAAATAAAGGAAAAAAGAAAAGATAAAGAAAAATAGACCCCCCCCAAAAAACTATTGTTAAAAATGTTTTTTTTTATGGAAATAGAGATAAAAATATGCCGACAAATTTTGGCGACCTTTTTGTTTATTTGTTTGTCTTTCTCTTCATTATCAATTTATTTTTGTTTAGTCTTTTTTTTTTTCAATTCAAAAGACAAAAGCTTGAACCCACCCCCTAAAAACAAAAAAAAACTTTAAAAAAAAAAAAAAACTCACAAAAAAAACTCACAAAAATAAACAAAAAACTATCAAACAAAAACAAAAAACTAAGAAAAAACAGAAAATAAAAAAATAAACAAAAAACTTGTAATTTTCTTGCTAATTAGGTTTTTAGTTTTAAATGGTTGCTTGCTTCCAATCTCCAATGTTATTTTTTTGTTGTTCTGCAGGTTTATCTTATTTTGTTTTAATATTATCACTTTTTAATTTCTTCCCAGATAAGATACGTGCCGGAATTTTGTCGTCAGATGAGATATTGTTTTGACGGCGTCAAAAGGAATTAGTTCAGAAACAAGTAAAAATAGATGATTAAAAAAGTTTACGTGTTTCTTTTTTGTTAGTTAAAACTGATACCAGACATTCCTTTTAAAAATTAACATAGTGGGTGCGTCAAGTAATGGAGAAATTACTAGTAGGACCTGTGAATATACCACAGTATGATGATTTAATCATTACGTTTCATATGTTTACTGAAGAGTTATTGCTAAATAGTTAAATATCTAAAAAGTATAATTATCTCGATTTAACTCTCTCTCACCCATTTTTCTTTCTTTCCTTCTTTTCATCTTTTCACTATGTTCGATCGAAACAGTTTAACGTTATCGCTTCCGTGCGCTCTTTTCTCTCTCTCTCTTTCTTTCCCCTTCTTTCTTTCTTTCTTTCTTATTTTTTCTATGTAGCATGTCCTCTTTCCCTTTCTTTTTTTTATAATAAAAACGAAATGGTCCATTATTTAGCTGAGGGGGCGACACTCATAAGAAATAAGAATTCGGCGGATAAGCAACACCAGATAATCAGGATTTACAAATCGTGCAAGATGAAATGCAAAAATGTAAATCTTGATCATTGAAAAATATAATAAGAAAGAAAAAGAAAGAAAGAGAGCAGGGGAAAGATATAGGGTGATAAAAAACTGATTTTTTTCGAAAGTCAAGCCTGTTATTTTTGGTTAACCAGTATATATATATATATATATATATATATATATAATATATATATGAGAAGTAAACAAACAGGCGATGTGTTTTTGATATTGCTTTTTTAGCCGACAATTTTTGGGAGAATATGTGCTTAATTGAAGTCATACCTAATTTTGAAAATTAATTAATTAATAATTAATGAATTAGGCGGGCATACCTATTCAAATGTAAGGCTAAACAAATCGGGAAAAATCA
>CM042149.1:120532332-120537332 GCA_023376005.1 Doryteuthis pealeii
TGCATATTGATATTAAAAATGTGATTTTAATAAATATGTGCTTAGTATTATTGATTTCTAACTGTTTGGTTTTATTTTAATGAATATAAGCAAAATTCTCTTCAATAAATCTTAAATGAAATCCATTAACAAGAAAAAATAACTGTCATTTTATTCTTTACTTCCTCTTTTAACTAAATACTTAAATTAGAAAAAATAACAATGAAAGACGAGATTGATGAAAGAGTAATTTTCAGTTGTTCTATTTTTCGACTATACCTCCCTCTGTTTCAAATCTTTTTATCTGCATTCTTATTTAGTTTCATTAGCCTTTCTAATTTAATGTAATATTTTATTACATTAAAACTTAAATACTTGCACCCGGAGGGTGCATATATTTGCTAGTATACATAAATCAAAAATATATCAGAGGGATAATTTCCATAAAATACAAAAATACAAAAAGTATGCCTCAAAAATACTTACAATCGTAGAATCAATATTAGAAATACAAAATACAAATCTTTTTATCTTCTTTCTTTCGGCAGCAAACAAGCAGACGACAAATCAAAACTTTCTGAGGAATCCTGTGTGTGGTCCCATCTATCATATGCTGACAAATATCCTTGAAAACAGTTATTTGAAAGTTCTTTTTTTAATTTTTAGATGTAATGGACAATGTTGGCCCATTCAAAATTCTTCTACTTCCAAGAAAGAAGTATAAAGTTCAAAATTAGTCGGTATTCATATAACGACTATAAAATTATATTTCTTTTCTCCTAGAAAAGTGAATCAAATTCACTAATATTTGGAACGACCAAATATTGTATATAATTCCGGATAAGACTAAGAATAACTTTCACGTTTGACTATTTTCGTCAAATCCGATAAATCAAATTTACGATGGTATATTACCACCGGAGATCATGAATATAGGTCTTGTTCTTTCAAATGTCCATTCAGATCTGCTTGAATTAGGCGCCAAAATCCAGGAACCGGAAAACCAATAACTGCTGCTGCTACTCAAGGCATGAGTCAACAAAAACCAAAAGACACTTCCGGCATGGATAAACAAAGGGGCGTAACTCTTATTGTCGCCTTTATATATTTCTTTTAAAAATTCTTAAACTTAATTATTAATTAAATAATTACTTTGAATATATTTTACACATAATTTTACACAAAATCGTACTTATTTATTTGCAAAAAAAAGTCCTTAATTTTTGAGAGATTTTGTCTAAGTTGGAAGTTAAAAATTCAATGTCAGAGAATTTGTACCATAAGTAAATAAAATCATCAAATTTATTAAAAAGATAAGACTATTTGAAATGAAACTTAGTTCTGTCCCTCTCAAATAAAATTTTGCGCTCATCTATTAATTAGAAATTAAATAATTATTTTGAATACTTTACTCATAAATTTTACACAAAATTGTAATTTATTTGTATACTTTTAGTTAACTTATTATTAGTGACAAAGGGCGAGATTAAAAAAATAATTTTTAGAATTGCTTATAAATTTCGCAAATAATTTTTTCCCTTTAAATTAATAAAATTTTAAAAATTAATTTCAGAGTTTATTTATTTAAACACTATATAGTGGAAAGGATTCAAACGTTGAATTATAAGGAATAGCTTTTTTTCATACTATTAACATTAATAGTTCTTTATTCTATGTATTGACAATTTGGTAATTGTGACGTAAGCAGTTACGAATTTTTGTTATAGACCAATAGAGACATAATCTCCATTATTATTACGAGTACAAAATAAAAAACGCCCCCCCGGAGATTTAAAAATAGATTTTAAAACATATTGCCTGAGGGGTGCGAGTAAAAAATGCAATGTCAGCGAGTTTGTATCCTAAGTAAGTAAAATCATCAAATTCATTAAAGGATTAAAAAATAAAATAATTTGAAATGTAAACTTTAAATATGTATTAAATAAAACAAACTGTATATAGATATATAATACCAGTCATGTATTTATTAAAACTTGTTTTAAAAAACAGTGAGGACTGTCTAATGCTGCATGTTCAAATTCTGAGTGTATCTATTCTATGTTATGACGATTCTGGGTAATGTGACGTAAGCAGTGACGTAATTTTTGTGACAGACAAAAACCGGAAGCGAATCTCTATTATTATTATTATTATTATTATTATTATTATTATTATTATTATTTTATTTATTTATTTTTTTACTTAAAATCATATAACTGCTTGAAATACGTGAAATCTTATAATTGTGTTCCCATTATTTGTATTAGATAGGAAACCTTGAAACCCTATAAATGTGTGCAAACAAAATATCATTATGCTCCACGACACTATTGATGTCGTTTTTAACACAATGCTTTGATGTTATAGGGATATATAGCTTTGACGAATGAAAGGAAAGAAAAATATATTGTATGTGAAAAGAAGCATTTCAAAAGATCTATTCAATGATAGAATGGATTTGGAAGCGCGTGGTCTAATGGTTAGAGTCGTAGGAAATGGACTCGTCGACCCGACTTCAATTACTGGACGAAACTGTTTACATTTCACATAGCGCTAATACCCTTGGGAAAGGTATGAATCTAATTCTCCCTCCAGATATGGGTAAATAGCAGGGCAGACTGGGCTCTTTAATCATGGCTAGGTAACCAGTCTGGAGAAGGAAACTCTGAATTCAAACCTGTTAAACCCCGCTTAAGAAATTGACCTAGTGTCGCATTCTGATCGTATGGAGTAGGTTGGTAAATATATATATATATAATGGATTTAAACTAGCAGTAAAAACTTAAAGAGTAAAACACATAATAGGTGTCAATGGTGTGGACTCTAAATAAGAATAGTCTCTTCAAACTAAACTGGAATTCTTCCATGCTCTAGCCGTGTCAGTGCTACTATATGGATGCACAACTTGGTCTCTAACTAGAGGCAAGGCGAACCGAATATCCGTAGATGATTTTTTCCTTTTATTTTAGTGGTGGTCACTAAAATAACAGGAAAAAACTGGTCATTCGGCACAAAATACCCTGACAATTTAGGTTAGATTTAGCTGTTACAATTTCTTAAAAAAAGCCTGTGCGTATTATACACGAGCTATATTTCTCAGAATGTTGCAAGCGAAATTTGAAGGGGCGTATTATACATCTGCATATATTTGCAGGCGAATAATTACACTATTTGTCTGAGGTGATGAAATAGATTAATATTCGAACAAAAGCATTAATATCTATACCATTTAATATCATGTCGCGCTGACAGCTCGGATGTCTGTTACTTTCACTCTCTCTCTCTTTTCTCTCTCTTTCTCTCATTCTCTTCTTCTCTCCCCCTTTCTCTCTCTTTTATCATTCGTCTCTATCGGTCATCACCACAGCCAAGTCCTAATCACGGCAAAGGACGAATTACCACGTGACCAACGGACACGTGAAGTGGGAAGCCACGCCCAAAATCAAAGGGAAAAGCATCGTTTCGTATCCCTATATCCTTAATACTCAATAACGTTGTTTTAGACAGAGAGTACTAGATTTTGATCTTATATATTGTCATTCCACATTCTGAAAGTGAGTACAAATAGAAAAAAATATTTTCCTGTCCTTACTCAATTTCATTCTTCGAAATCATTTAATTAATGCCGTGTAGCGATATTGCATCGGCAAATTGAGCAAATTAGATTGCTAATAAAGTCGTTCAAACGGAGATGAAATAATTTGTTGATCGGTCTCTTCAATTACGAAAAGGATTTTTTTCTATTTGGACGGTTAGGTTGAGACAGTTGAACTCTTTAACGAATAGTACAGCTGTATACTTGCAAAATCCCAATAAGATTTATGCATGCAAGGATGAATGCATTTATGTTGAAGTATCTCAGGTTTGATCTATCTATCAATTTCAGACTGTTTCTTATCTATCTATCAATCTATCTATTCCAGACTGCCCATTATCTATCAATCGATTTCAGAATTTTCAACACCTATCTATCAATCTATCTATTTCAGATTGTTTTTTTGAACTATCTATCTATCTATCTATATACATTTATATTTATTATGGAAAAGATGACTTACCGGTGAATATGGTCACGGTGGTTGATGTGAAGTTTATAAAGGTAAGGCAGGGATATAACAAATAAAAAAGTGCTCAATACGTTGGTAGAGCAAATTTATTCTAATATAGGTCCAAGTGATAACCTACTCGAGTTTCAAATACCGTGAAACTCGAGTAGGTTATCACTTGGACCTATATTAAAATATCTATCTATATATATATTTCAGAATGTTTACTATCTATTTATGTATCTATCGCTTTCACTCTCTCCCTCTCTCTCGCACACACTTTCTCTGTTTGTCTATCTGTCTGTCTATCTCTCGCTCTCTCTCTCTCTCTCTCTCTCTCTCTCTCTCTATATATATATATATATATATATATATATATAAAATCAAACTGTTCATTATCTATCTATCTATCTATCTATCCATCTTAGCTTGTTTCCATCTTGTATTAAACACCTCGGTCTTTTTATGTCATTTTCTTCACTGATGCATTGATGGATCCTTCTTTTAGTAACCGCTGAATTTAAAGCCCACCCCCTCCAAAGAGCCACCTTTTTTTCTACCATTAAATTCGTGGTTCCCTATTTCTTTTCCTTTTTTATGTCTTGCGCTTTATCCACGCATTTTCTTCGATTTCCTCCTGTTTTCATATTCTTGCTTTCGAAGAAGTTCTCATCCACCAGTTTTTTTCACCGCCCTCCTCCCTATAAACTACGCTGGGCCACACGATCCAAACAGGCCCGCAAATATAAAAAAGAAATCTCTTTTATCACTTAAGATCGAGAAAGGGTCTCAGCCTCCAACCTTCACCATTGAATCAAAACGACGTAGATCTTAGAAAACCAGTGTAAATAATTCGTCTTTTCTGCCTTCTCATCGTTCCACATTCATTTTCCTTTCTCCTCCTCCTCCTCCTCCTCCTCCCCATTCTTCTTCTTCTTCTTCTTCTTCTTCTTCTTCTTCTTCTTCTTTCTCAAA
>CM042149.1:120542332-120552332 GCA_023376005.1 Doryteuthis pealeii
TTCCATTCTCACCATTTCCCATCGGCAGGAAGTTGGGATCAACTTGATGTTATCAAGTGTCAATCATCTAATTATACAGATTTTTATTTTCAAAAACTTTTAATTCAAAATCTACACTACACTAACTGTCCAAAAAACAAGGGTTTATCAATATACAACAACAAGACAAAGAGATTGAATCCACATAAAAACAACACTCATTTTCTTTGAAAATGGTCCCATCTATGGGTTAAATAGAAAAACATGAATTTATAAAAAAACATTGAGTATCCATCAAGAATTAATTTATTTCAAAACTTTGCCGGCATTAAATGACTCACTGAGGTTGATATGCCGTTAAAAAACCCAAACCAAATCAACCAGGTTTCTAAGAAGAAGTAATAAAATATTTAAGTCTTTTGGGAAAGACATGGTCCGCTATAAATAAATTATCGGTCATATGGAAATCCAATCTCACAGACAAGTTAAAGAGACAGTTCTTCCAGGCCGTTGTCATGTCAATGCTGCTGAATTGCTGCACCACCTGGACCCTAATGAAGCGACTAGAGAATAAACTAGATGGGAGCTGCACAAGAATGCTGCGGGTGATCCTGAACAAGACGTGGAAACAGCACCCCACGAGAAAGCAGCTGTACGGCCACCTGCCACATATTACCCCAACCATCCGAGTAAGACGGACAAGACACGCGGAACACTGCTGGAGAAGCAAGGATGAACTCATAAGCGACGTCATCCAGTGGAAGCCAGCACATGGGTACGCCAGTGTGGGCCGACCAGCAAAGACATACATTGATCAGCTCTGTGCGGATATAGGATGCTGTACAGGGGACCTCCCTAGAATGTTGAGCGATAGCGACGGATGGAGAAAGATTGTCATGGATATCCATGCCAACAGCGCGACATGATGATGAGGATGATGATTACTTGAGTAGTTCAAGTGGTATCTTACTTCTGTAGTCTGTTTCTTTATTTCTTAATTTCTTCAAACTGGTCTGGTCTGTATGTAAAAACATAACAATATGTTTTAAATGAAGCTTGGTTTTAAGTTCAGAAAAAATGTTCCATACAAAAGTTGAAAGCTGATAAAATGTGTACACACATTTGAGTATATATTTTATCTACATTTTAATAGGATTACCAGATAGTTAGAAGAGATAGGTTAATTGATGTTAATTGCATGTGTTTCTATATAAACATGCAAGCAGATGTTTATTATAAAATATATTCTTCATTAAGTAAATTTAATTAACTTTAATCAACTTTCGAGCCTACCTACCATAAACGAATTATATATACTTCACTAAATAGACGGTTATCGTAAACAGCTTAAGTTTGCAAAAAGGTTACAAGGATGAGGCAACCAGTGGGATTTGACATCGCTTGTATTGATTTGCTGGTTATGTTCGCTAACCATTGCATTATTTGAGGGGCTTTAAACTATCCGTAAACAGGACTATCCGATAAAACCGTTTTTAAGGCAAAATATAATTGAAGCAATTAGGTTGGATGGTTGATATATATATATATATATATATATATATATATATATTATATATATATATATACATATCATGTCGTGCATGCAGCACGGGTATCCATGACAATCTTTCACCAACGTTCCCTATCATTCATTACACCTGGAAGCTCCTCTGCGGAGCAGCCAGCATCTTCGCATAACTGGTCAATGTAGGTCCTTGCTGGGCGCCCCCCCACACACTCTCTCTTTCTCTCTCTCTCTCTCTCTCTCTCTCTCTATATATATATATATATATATATATATATATATATATATTGTTTTATAGACATGTTTCTCTAAACTAAAGAGCTTTGAACAAAATAGACTGAAGCATAGAGATCGGCTTCGCCTAACTTTAAAAGAAAAACATTTAACTCCTGCCTTGGAGCATTTCGTTTGTCAGTGTGGTTTCATGGCTCGCAGCAGGGCTGGACTGCTGTCACACTCGAGGAAACATAAAATGTCTCCTTGACAGCATGCACAACATGGGAGGAATCAAATCACTCACTGCTGACTCTCATCTATCGTTCTCGATAGGAGAGTCCACCATATATATATAATCCAAAAGTCCAGAGAAGAAATCTTCCTTACGACACAAGAGTTTTATTTAAACAAAACCAAGTCGCAGTTTGAGAGCTCAATGTGTGCTCTTAATGTTAAAGTCACAGAGCAAATATATGAGTAAAGAAATAACAAAAGACTTTGAGATTTAGCTTTATAGTCTATTTCAGGGAGCTTAGACAAATAAGGTAAGCTCCCTGAAATAGACTATAACGCTAAATCTCTAAGTCTTTTGTTATTTCTTTACTCATATATTTGTCTCCTTCTGGGCTAATACACTGATTCCAACGCTTCTGTAACAATTCGATGCCTTTTTTGTGGAATAAGTTGTCTTTGGCCTCAAAATACGCCTCAGTTTCTGATATCACTTCTTCATTGGAGCCAAATCTTTTTCCCTGTGGCATTCTTTTGAGGTATGCAAACAGCCAGTAGTCTCTGAGGGCTAGATCTGGAGAATAGGGTGGGTGCGGAAGCAATTTGAAGTATAATTCATATAGTTTGCCATCATTGCGATCGACTTGTGACGCGGTGCATTGTCTTGGTGAAAGAGCACTTCTTCATTTGTAGCCATTTTTGGCGATTTCCTCCTTCAAACGTACCGATAATCCTATCTAACATTTAGGTCTCTTTTTAGTAAAAAAGAAGAAAAGAGTATAGTCTCAGTAGTAGAAAGTCCAGTTGTAGTCCTTGCAATCATTTAATTGGTCACCCATCTAAGTTTTGTTCAAGCTCATTGCTGTTTACCGTCAATTTTATTTTGATTATAGAGTTTTAATGCTATAGAGTTTGGTAATACACAGGACCATATGACCTTTAGGCACCCCTGTTGCGATCTCGTTTCATAAGGACATTTTTTTCATGTACACCGTCAAAATCTGGTTGTTTGTTAACAGGGGATTTTTAGAGGTTTTTTTTTAAAATTATAAAACTAACCTCTAACCCTAACCCCTAACAAACAACCGGATTTTGACGGTGTAAATGAAAAAAAATGTCCTTATGAAACGAGAAGGGGTGCCTAAAGGTCATATGGTCCAATAAATAGTACCTAATAATATCCATTCTGATTGTCTATAATTCCACTAGAAATAATAAAATTGTTAGAAGTCAACTTATTGATTGATCTTCCTTTCTCAAGTTAATCGATGGACAAAATACATTGGACATCCCAAAATACGGAGGCCAAAACTTTGCCTGCTGATGTTTGCGTCTTTGGTCGCTTTGGGCGGCTTTCACCTACTGCTGTCCACTCAGCTGACTGCCGATTTAACTCCGAAGTGAAGTGGTGGATCCACGTTTCATCTATAGTCACATATTTACGCAAAAATCTCTTTGTTGCGTTGAAACAGTTGCAAACGTTGTTAGTTTCGATCGTCTGTGAGAAAATGCGACACCTATATTGAACACAGCTTTCTCATTGACAAATGTTCATGCAAAACAGTGACTACGCTGCCTTCTGATATCTTCAATTCCTCTGCTATCTCACGCAACTTCAATTTAATTGGACAAAAGGAGTTTGTGGAGTCTTTTGGTGTTTTCCGGGACAACTGCCGAATTTAGGCGACCTGGGCGTTCAGCATCATTTGTGTCTGTACGACCACGTTTAAAGTCAGCATACCACATGTTAACCGTTGTTTTTGACGGAGCAGAGTTCGAATAACACTTATGAAGCCATTGCATTGCTTGAACAATATTTTTCCCACCAGAAAGCAATGCTTTATCAACAAACAAAATTCAGATTTGTCTATTGTTTTGAAAATTTGCAACAGTAGCTTCACTTAAATAACTAGTTTGTAAACGAATAATCTGATTGAGCTCAAATTTTGACACGTGCCATTTGAAGGTTAGTATATTATAAAAAAAATCAAAGTTACATTTATTGTTTATTCCTATCTCGGTAAATACAGCTTCAATCTCAAAACTTTTATGACACGCCTTATATATATATATATATATATATATATATATATATATATGGGGGGGGGAGTTGTTAAAAAATTTCTTAGCCTAATTAGAAAGAAGAACCACTTCTTATAAAACTAGAAACGCTAATTCAGATTTTCGGATTTATTTTCTGTGCAGAAATATGTAAAATGTACGAGAAATCTAAAAAATGGACAAACAGAGAACCAAGTCTACGTTAAGCTTGGATATTTAGATTTTTTGAAATTTATCACTGAGTAAAAAACAAAAAACACAACAAAAAAAAACAAATAAAAAAATACAAACTATCAAAGCATTAATAAAATCGAATTAGTTTGAAAAATTATTAGTCTGCGTCACTTCAATGTTATACTTGTTCTTATTTTTTTCTTTTTCTTTTCTCTGATCAATTGCACTGAAATACACTGACTTACTGAACTAAATCTATAACCCATTCCTCACTGAACTAGTTATTAGATTATTATTTACATACTTGGCAACCATTTGTCGTGTATTGTACCGACTTTTTAATCTTTTTTCGTTCTTTCTTTGTTGCTTTACACTTCAAATACACCAGGATTTTCGACCTTAATTTAGATATTGATCAGTCATCCTCCATATTAGTCAGACATCCCCCGGCCTTCCCCCTAAAACATTATAAGTGCTGGTTTTAAAAGTGGAGTTTAGTAAGATACTAAAAGACTAATACTATACGTATTTCAAGTAAAATAATAAATGAAACATTGTTTTGATAGACTGATTGATTTTAACGACATTTCAATCCGTCTGGAGATTATCTTATTCCTATTGATTAGGGAATCACGTTCATTGTGAATTTATATTTTCATTTTTTCTCTTGTTTCTTGAGGTTTTGCCAACCAAGAATCCCTATCAAATACACATAATTTGCCTACAGTTATATGGTTTCAAGTATTCCTATCTAATGCAAGTAATTTGTACACAGTTATATGGTTTCAAGTATTCCTATCTAATACAACTAATTTGCCCACAGATATATGGTTTCAAGTATTCCTATCTAATACGAATAATTTGATCACAGTTATATGGTTTCAAGTATTCCTATCTGATACAAATAATTTTCCCACAGATATATGGTTTCAAGTATTCCTATCTAATACGAATAATTTGATCACAGTTATATGGTTTCAAGTATTCCTATCTGATACAAATAATTTGCCCACAGATATATGGTTTCAAGTATTCCTATCTAATACGAATAATTTGATCACAGTTATATGGTTTCAAGTATTCCTATCTGATACAAATAATTTGCCCACAGATATATGGTTTCAAGTATTCCTATCTAATACGAATAATTTTGGTCACAGTTATATGGTTTCAAGTATTTCTACCTAATACAAATAATTTGCCCACAGATATATGGTTTCATATAACCCTATCTAATACGAATACTTTGGTCACAGTTATATGGTTTCAAGTATATATACACACATGTATCTGTGTATACCAATGAGCTTCATCCGACCGCTAACTTTATGGGCAATTGGCAAAAGGTTGGTGGTCTGGTGAAACTCATAGGTATGCACAGATACCAGTGGGCAGAAATATATCTATAACCGCAAAATGCCCAACTTTTAAGCCTTTTCTTTACAATATATATATATATATATATATATATATATATATTAATATATATATATATATAAAGACAAAAGTATCCAATCAACTGTTAAGTTAGGGATAATTCTATTTGGGATTATCTATATCCTCCTTATATCCACAATGTATGCCGAAGCAAATGCACACCTATAGATTTATACAAGGATTATTTCAAATCCCTGAGAAAGCTCAATGTAAGATAATTAATAAATCAACTATATACAGAGCCATATTTACAATTTCAATGAGTAAGAAAAACTTAACAAACCGTCGTTTGGCTATTATAAATTCTATAAATTCTATAAATAAGTCATTGGCACTAGGCTTGGAGGTGCCTGGTGTGATGCTTAGAATCATAGGTAATGGACTGGACGAAGCAACATTCACATAGTGCTAATATCATTGGGAAAGGTATGAATCCAAATTAATATATATATATATATATATATATATATATATAGACGATTAAAATTGAATCGTTTAAAATCTACCTACTTAAGTTTCCCGCTGTAGCGCAAATCTTCGGGGTATATAGAAAATACCCCGAAGATTCGCGTTATTGCGAGAAACTTGAGTAGGTAGATTTTAAACAATTCGATTTTAATCGTCTATTTAGCTCTTTATATTGAACACTTTTTAATCGATAATAGTGAAAAAATCCCGAAGTAAATAAGATTGTATAGTTAATAGCTTGGTGGATTTAATGGTAACTGTGGTATCTCTCTCTCTCTCTCTCTCTCTCTCTATATATATATATATATATATATATATAATCCAGCTATAGATAAATAGTAGGGCCGACTGGGCACTTTAACCGTGGTTAGGCAACCAGTTTAGGAGAAGGAAAACTCTGAATTCAAACCAGTTAAAACTCCGTTTGGGGTGGTCACACTAGAATAGGCGCAGTCCTAATTAGTGATCTATTTCACTAACTAATTTGTGAATTGACTTTTCTATGGTCTTCTCTTTCCTCATTGACGAGGGACTTTCGATTTTGGACACCTTGTTTTTTGTGTGTCCTTCGGTCCAGTGCCCTTACTACTGGGCTTAGTATTGTTGGAGCCGAGGTAGTCGTTATCCGAAACCCTGTTTGATCAATCAACTTCAATGGATACAGTATTCAATCAATGGATTCGCAATCGGTTGCATTCCTACTTAGCGTGACTTTGATAGGTGGTTTTTACGCCGAAAAGGTGTTTCACCGGAGTCGACGAGTGGCTTGTTGCTTGTATTGAGAGGCGCGCCTAATGGTCTCTGTTTTTGCTGAGGGGGGACTCGCTTTGCGGACGTGCATCGTATGTGCAAGTGTGGCAGGACCCGTCTGATTGATGGCAGGCGTGGTTGGTTCTATTATTTACATTACATCAAGCTGCTTTTGCAACGAACCCACTCATTCATGGTTGAAACCCATGTATTCCTCCCATTATACCCACATTTCACTCACCCCCCCCCCACCGCCACCACCAAAATTATAATGATTATCTTTAGGATTCTTACCACTACTACAAATAATATTATAGCTACTACTACTACTACTACTACTACTACTACTTGGTTTGGTTTGTTTTGTTTTACGGCATATCAACCTCAGTGGGTCATTTAATGCCGATAAAAGTTTTGAAATAAATCAATTCTTAATGGATCATACAATTTTTTTATAAATACATTTTTCTATTTAACCCATAAATGGGACCCTAAAAGGCACTACCACTCCGGGTCAGACTGGACCAGGGAGCAATGGTGATGAAGGGGCACTCCACATTCACCAAACCTCCAAAACTGGAACCTCACCATCAGATAGAGTTTAACATCATTCCCAGGACATGTAGACCCAGAGGCACCGCCTTCTAGCACCCATATGATAAAAAGGGGTTGGGGCTTGCCATGAGGGCAATAGGGTTGGAAAATTATATAGGTGCTAGGGTGACCAGCCGATTGATCGGAGGGGGCCTCTCCGACCGCCCGTCTAGCCCAAGATAGGGCCAAAGTGAAGTATTGCATGTCATGAACTGCTCATCCACCTGGGCTCTATCCTTAAGCATCACGGATCGCCACCCACGGCTAACGGGTGGCCCCATTGGGGAATCTTACCCCTCTGCAGAGGTGCAGCCGGTGCATTCTAACGCCCCAGCCGACAGGGCGGTACTACTACTACTACTACTACTACTATAAACATAATCATCTATCTATCTATTATAATATTGAATCTCTGTGCTTGTTTGTCACAAAATTACTGCAGAAACAGAACAAAAGTGAAATTACTACCGGGAGCCAAGTTATGGTTACTTTTTGGGTATTCCAAATTAGAAAACTTTCAGATATTTACACACAGCTTTAAAGTTATCTTCCTTGTTTTCAGTATTTGGAAATCAAACCAAGATCAAACCAAGTAACATTAAATGATTATCTATTTATCTATCTGTCTATCTATCTGGTATACAATTAAACACTTCATCCGTTTGCAGCAAAATCACTGAAAAAAACGGGACATATTTTTTCGGTTATGAAAATGAAATTGTTACCGGGAGCCGAATTATGGATACTTTTTGGGCATCTCAAATTAGAAAATTTTCAGACATTTACACACACCACGAAACTTTTCTTCCTTGACTTTTTATGTTTCGAAATCAAATCAAAACCAAGACAAGTAAATATTACATTAATTTTGTATTGCGAAAAGGATGACAAATCAGATGAATTAAATGGCGTTCTCTATCTTTATATATATATATATATAGCTCTGCTGATGAGGCCTAATAGGCCGAAATGTACATACAGAGATCGATTTTTCTCGATTTGTTTAGCCTTACATTTGAATAGGTATGCCCGCCTAATTAATCAATTATTAATTAATTAATTTTCATAATTTTAAAAAATTAGGTACGACTTCTATTAAGCACATATTCTCCCAAAAATTTTCGGCTAAAAAAAGCCATATCCAAACACATCGTTTGTTTATTTACTTATGTAAGAAAAAATATGGGAAATTAGATGAATCTTTGGGAAAATAAAAGATAGAATATAAAAAAAAAGAATATTAATAATCGGCATTGTTTTATAGACATTTCTTTTTTCGAAAATTAATATATATATATATATATATATATATATATATATATATATATATAAGTAAATAAACAAACGATGTGTTTGGATATGGCTTTTTTTAGCCGACAATTTTAAATATAAAAAAGTTTATATTGTGTTTAATCGCAGAATTTTCGTTTTTTACTGATACGGTTAATTGCTGATTTATATCAGTCGTAGAGCATTCACCGCAAAAACACAATGTTTTGGGTTCGATACCGGCCCTTGCCAACTCACTGAATGAGTAGCTCGGTTTGGATCCGTGCGGTAAAGTGGGGTGATCCATCTCAGGTGCAAAAATCAATCTTCCTGGTCTAGCGCCGGCCAAAAGAGGATAGACTCCCTCGCTCTCCGGCTGATACTGACAATATTGTCATCGGCCAAAACTTTGTACAGATAAAAATAAAGATGAGGAGAATAGTTCAAATAATCCAAATAATGCTGATTGATGATAAGTTTGTAATATCTAAGATGAAATGAGTGTAAAAAGAAGGACACAATTAAGTTCATTTCAAATAATGCGCAAGCATAATTAAGTACACATTTTATGATATTTTCGTGTTAAAACATGCAGTTGTATTGATTCGAACAAATTCTTATTTTCGGTGTAGATTTACGGTGAAATAAAAATGGCCGACCAAAACATACGGCTTCTTCAAAATGAAACAAACAAGGCGAGGTTTCTCTCATTTATGTAACTAATGTTCAGATTACCATTCTTATTATTATTCTTATTATTATTACTTTTATCATGATATATTTTAGGATTTTGCTGACTTTACTATTTTTTTTACTGGCACGTTAACCAGTCAAGGAGAAGAAAAACTCTGAATTCAAACCAACTGTACTCCCGCCCAGTCGGTGGGGCGTTAGAATGCACCGGCTGCACCTCTGCAGAGGGGTAAGACTCCCCCAATGGGGCCACCTGTTGGCCGTGGGTGGTGACCCGTGATGCTTAAGGATAGAACCCAGGTGGATCAGCAGTCCCTGACTTGCAATACTCCACTTTGGCCCTATCTTGGGCTAGACGGGCGGTCGGAGAGGCCCCCTCCGATCAATCGGCTGGTCACGTCAAGCCCTAGCACCTATATGATTTTCCCAACCCTATTGCCCTTATGGCAAGCTCCAACCCCTTTTTATCATATGGGTGCTAGAAGGCGGTGACTGAGGGTCTACATGTCCTGGGAATGACGTTAAACTCTATCTGATGGTGAGGTTCCAGTTTTGGAGGTTTGGGGAATGTGGAGCACCCCTTCATCACCATTGCTCCCTGGT
>CM042149.1:120559832-120572827 GCA_023376005.1 Doryteuthis pealeii
GACACACACAGACAGACGCAGAGAGAGAGAGAGAGAGAGAGAGAGAGAGAGAGAGAGAGAGAGAGAGGGGAGAGAGAGAGAGAGACACCCACACACACACAGAGAAAGAAACAGACTGATAGACAGACAGACAGACAGTGAAAAAGAGACTGAGTGCGAGGTGATAGAGAAAGATGTAGTATAATAGAGAAGTATAAAAAGAGAGAGAGAGAGAGAGAGAGAGAGAGAGAGAGAGAGAGAGAGAGAGAGAGAGAGGAGAGAGAGAGAGAGAGAGAGAGAGAGAGAGAGAGAGAGAAGAGAGAGAGAGAGAGAGAGAGAGGGGGAAGGTTGGAATGTATAATTTACAATCTCTATTGAATCAGAAATACTTGATAGGAATTAATGTTCAAGAAATTACATGGCGAATTGAAAAGAAAAAAAAGTGGAAAAAGATTACAATAGTGGAAAGAAAAGGACCGAAACAGTTAACATAGAAAACAGGAAAATACCCCCCCATATATACACACACACACAAACACACACACACACACCACACATATATATATATATATATATATATATATATATATATATATATATATATATATATATCTTTTGTAGGGTACCAAGTTTCTTGGTATAAGGGTTATTCTAAGGTGGTCCTTTTCTCCAACACTATGTTGCTGCAGAGTTCAGCCTCAGATACCCACGACTAGAAATGGTCCATAATCATGATGCCCTTGGTATTTAAGGCCTTTTTATTCACACACACACACACACACACACACACACACACACACTCACAATACATATTATATATATATATATATATATATATATATATATATATCCGCACCTAACGAGCGTGCAACATCTTTTAGAATAATCATAAACCTTAAAGTGGAGCATACACGTAAACACATACATCAATATATAGGAATGTATCACTTATATATATAATCAATATTTGATAATAATAATAATAATAATAATAATAATAATAATAATAATAATAATAATAATAATAATAATAATAATAATAATAATAATAATAATAAAATTCGACCATACAACAAAATGGTATATGCATAAACTAGAATCTGTTTTTGAAAATTCTCGGGGACTTTGAGATAAAGACGGATCCCCCTATCCCAGCCAGGAGACCAGACCTAGTGTTAATTAATTAACAAAAAAAAAAAGAAGAAAAAAAAAGAGAACGTGTCGACTGGTGGACTTTGGGGTTCCAACAGATCCCAGGATGAAGCTGAAGGAAAATGAAAAGATAGATAAATACCTGGACCTTGCCAGAGAATTGAAAAAGCTGTGGAATATGAGAGTGAAAGTGATGCCAATAGTAGTTGGTGCACTTGGAATGGTCCCAATAAACGTGGAAAAATACTGGCGGATATGGAAACCAGAGGATGAATTGAGACCATCCAGACCACTGCACTGCTGTAATCGGTTAGAATACTCAGAAGTGTCCTGAAGATCTTAGGAGACTTGTTGTCACTCAGTCTCCAGTGAAGTACCATCGGCTAATGCTGATGTGAAAAACTCAAAAGGAGTGAAAATAATAATAATAGAATACACTTCTTAACCTTTCGTCTACTCTCTTAGATATACAAATTTGGTTATAAATATTCTTTTCATTATGCTGAAGTCACACTTAAGCAAATAATGAGCCTGTTCAATTCTTTAAATGGGTGACCACATAAGAGCAAAAGGTACTGTAAGCAACCCCGGGTCTGTGTAAAAGATTGACCTCGACATGAAATAACCCAGAAAGTGTTGACATACCGTAAAACCAAACCAACAACTATCATTATTCACTGGTGTATCCACTGAAAAACTAGTTGAATTTTATTTCCTGCACGTTCTTGGCTGATAATTCCTTAACACCATTTGATGTTTTGCCGCTCAGTCTGAAGATATGGGTTTTTTTTTGCATTACCATCGTTTATCAAGTAACCGACCCACCAGAAAAAAAGTAAAATAAAACGAAAACAGAATAAAACAAAATCTGAATTTCAATTTCTTTTGTATGGAAAATTATACGATTCACATTAGTGTAAAAAAAACTCAAAATAACTAACAATAACTACAACAACAACAACAACAACATTCCAATGAATAATACTAGCCAAGGGATATATATATATATATATATATATATATATATATATATATGTGTGTGTGTGTGTGTGTATTTGGCCAGCATTTTTTCATTTATGCATGTTGAATTAAACAAAGGACACGTCTCCTGTTTAACAATTTTATTTGTGATTTTTTTCAAGTTTTCTCGCCAACTTTTTAATATTTGGGTGGAATTCGTGGATTAATCCATCAAAGTTCATGTCCCGACTACTTTCGGCACTTCGATGTGCCATCATCAGGAGTGATATATATATATAATATATTTATATATCATTACATAGTATATTAATATATGTATATATATATATATATATATATATATATATATATATATATATATTATTACAGTGATTTATCCGTTATATATGCATATATAGTGTAACACTAACTTATCCGATTAATACCTATATCCACCAAGTATTGGGATTATATTTTACAGGTTAGTCATTACCTTTGTTATATATACTAGTACAAAATAAAAAAAAACAACCTCCGGGTGATGTAAAAATAGATTTTTGAAGCATATGTCCTGAGGGGTGGGAGTTAAAAATTCAATGTCAGCGAGTTTGTACCCTAAGTAAGTAAAATCATCAAATTCATTAAAGAATTAAAAAATAAAACAATTTGAAATGTAAACTTTATTATTATTAAGAAATTTGGAAAACGAAGTTTTCCAAAAATAAGATGAAGATGTGTGTGTGTGTGTGTGTGTGTGTGTGTGTGTGTGTGTGCGTAGTATTACTATTAATTAATTACATCTCAAGCATTTTTTCTAAAAAGGTAATTTTCATCTAATATTCTATGTATTTCTACAATTTAATTCTTGCTAAGAGAGATATTGGCATTTTATATCTGAGATACGTAAATGACACCCATTTTTGGTGTGTTTGAATTCAAAACGCGACGAGACTGAAGCTGTATGAAATGAACAATGAATGAAATATTATTATTCAATGTTCTTGGAAAAGGAAGGAAAAATAAATGAAAGAAAATAAAAGAACCGAAAAAGAATAATTATGATATAACAAGGACATACGAGTGTGAGTCAGAAGGTAATGCCATTTTGTTTAAGACAGATATAATTACCAGTACAGTACATGTATCATACATCAAAATTAAGCTGGTCCTCTGTGGATCACATCCATACTTCTCCACATAGTCACCGTTTCTCTCAATAGCAATGTATCCCTGCTCTGTAAAATTCTGTTGACTGTTTTTGAGCTACTTCTTCACTACAGATTTCACTTCCTCGTCACTGGAATAATGTTTGCATCTCTTCAGTCCCATGAAAGAGGGTTTGAGAAATGGGTATTCTACATTTTCAAAGTCAATTTTCTTTTCACACATTTTTAAAGCTCACTTTTTTCTATTCAACCCATAGATGGGACCTAACACATACTACCAGTCCGGGTCCGAGTGGGCCTGGGAGTAATGGCGATAAAGTGGTACTCTACCCTTCCCAGAGCTTCAAAATTGGAACTTCACCATTAGATGCCTCAATCGATGATGAAAAGAAGGAAAGAAAAGTGTGTGTGTGTGTGTGTGTGTGTGTGTGTGTGTGTGAGAGAGAGAGAGAGAGAGAGAGAGAGAGAGAGAGAGAGAGAGAGAGAGAGAGAGAGAGAGAGAGAGAGAGTTAAATCAAGATTATTATTATCCTCATCATCATCATGTCGCGCAATCAGCACGGACATACATGACAATCTCTCGCCAACCTTCTCTATCTTTCATTGTTCCAGGGAGGTCCTCTGCACAGCATCCAGTATCAGCTCAGAGTTGGCAATGTAGGTCTTTAGTGGGTGGCCCACATTAGCATGTCAATGAGTTGGCTTCTACAGGAGAACGTCGCTTATTGTTATATAGCGGCTTCAAATTCACGCTGCTAAATCGTGTATCTGTATACGTTGCGGGTATGGTCACTAACCACTAGACGATATATATAGTAGTCGCTTAATGAAATCACAACACATGGATATGGTAGGAACGTTGTATTTATTTCTCTTTCTCGGCTGGTGGGTGGCGAGCTTGACAATAGGAATGCCCAAGGGTTGACGATGACTACTACTACTACTGCTGGATGACTGGCGATGGTGAGGTGGAAGGGGTGGACGAACCTCACTGCCCGCTGGCAGCAATGGACCGTGTCGACGGTCGCTCCTTGTGCTCTGTTCGCCGTCCGCTGTCTGACTGACCTCTGGCTGACTTCCTTTTATATATATCAAACGCCTACGCGTTTTCTTTTGTTATCCTTATCAGCGGACACATCTATTTCCGTTTTTTACTTCTTTCTCGCTTTTACCGGGAAAAGGACCTTTGTTATTATTTTCGTCTTTTCTTTGTTTCGGCTTAAACGGAAAACACTACTTCCGCTCGTACAACATATATTATGAGTCCGTCCTTGCTCCTCTGGCAGTGTCCAGCATGCCTTGTCCGTCTCTCGGATGGTTTGTGAGATAGGAGTAGGTGGCCGTACAGCTACTTCCTTGTGGGGTGCCGTTTCCACGACTTGTTCAGTACCGCACGAAAAAAGGCACAAGATTATTATACTTTTTACATATTGAACTATTTGCACTATCTCTTAAGTAAGTACATCAAACATGTGGGTTATAGTAGAAATAACGTAATGCTTACAGTCTTTCTTCCTAATTAGATTGCAGCTGTCTTCTGGCTCCTTTTATACTGTCGACATAATTTGCATAGGCGACGCTATACTCACGCCACGAACGAGATAAGAACTAGCCCACACCTTATAAATCTGTTCGTCAATGGCGACTATGCTTCTTAAGCTTATTTCAGGCAAAACCTGACAAGCTAAGCAGATGCGTTTCGCCGGAGGTAAGTAAGGTCGTTCATCACACATTGTAATAATTAAATTATCATACTGCGGTATTTCCACAGGTCCTGCTAGTCATAACAATATTTATATTGCTGTCATTGAAATTACTCAATGAAATTAAAACATTTTTTATCCGATATTTTTTCACTCACATAAATTAAACGTACTCTTTCGGTTGATACCAAAAATTAAGTTAAAAAATATTTATGGGTTTGTTTTTTTTTCTCACTCATGTCTTCTCTCACCAATAATGCTTGTTGATTTATGCAACCAACATGTTATTACACCGCACACCTCCTTTGCACCTTTTGAAGTTTCGCCGCTCAGTCAGAAAAAAATTTACGTTACGACCGCCAACCAAGTAGAAAACAATGAATGAACACCGGTGTCAATTTTATGGGACGTGATTAAAGATCTGTGATTTAATTTCAGTTGTGGTGTATGAACAAATTGCATAAATCAAATTAGCGTGTAAAAAAAAAAAAAAAAAAAAAAAACGAAAAAAAATAACCGAAGGGTAAAACGAAAGAAAGGAAATAAAATATGAATTGATAAAAAAAAAAAAGATAAAAGGGGGAAAAAAATAATGGAAGAATAATGACATGCGCAAAGGCTATAATTTACAGTCAGTTTTGTATCAGAATTATTTGACAGGAATTAACGTTCTAGCAATTACATCACTAATTAAAAAACAAAGAGAAAAATTTAAAGAATAATATGGAAAAAAATAGGACATTAGCTGAAAGAAAAATTTAAAGTCGTCAAGATTGTGAAAATATAAATAAAAGGAACTCCTCTACTTACAAAGAGGGGACCTCTACTTATAAACAGGATATCTCTACTTACAAACAACACTACTCTACTTATAAACCCAACTGTTCTACTTACAAACAACATTCCTCAACTTACAAACAGTAATCCTCTACTTGCAAACAACACGCCTCTACTTACAAACAGGACAGCTATACTTAAAAACAACATTCCTCTACTTACAAACAGTATTCCTCTACTTACAAACAGGACAGCAATACATGAAAAAAACACTCCTTGTAAATAGAAGCATGTCTGCTCTTCTTCCAAACAGTATTCCTCTACTTGCAAACAACACGCCTCTACTTACAAACATGACTGTTCTTATAACCAAAAGGATTCCTCTATTTACAAACAACAAACACTCCTCTACTTACAAACATCACTGCAAAAATAACAACTTTTCTCCACTTACAAGCGTGACCTCTTACAAACAGTTTTCCTCTACTTACAAACAACACGCCTCTACTTACAATCAGGACTGCAATACTTTCAAACAACAGTATTTGTAAATATTGTAAATGCCTTCTCTTCTTGCAAACAGTATTCCTCTACTTACAAACAACACGCCTCTACTTACAAACAGGACTGCTATTCTTAATAACAACATTCCTGTAAATACAAGAATGTCTGTCCTTCTTACTAACAGTATTCCTCTACTTACAAACAACACGCCTCTACTTACCAACAGGACTGCTATTCTTAATAACCCCATTCCTGTAAATACAAGACTCTCTGTCCTTCTTACTAACAGTATTCCTCTACTTACAAACAACACGCCTCTACTTACAATCAGGACTGCAATACTTTCAAACAACACTCCTTGTAAATAGAAACATTCCTGCTCTTCTTGCAAACAGTATTCCTCTACTTACAAACAACACCCCGCTACTTACAAACAGGACTGCTATACTTAATAACAACATTCCCCAACTTCAAATCAGGATTACTCTACTTACAGCAACACACCTCTACTTAGAAACACATTCCTGAATTTCTTTTGGTAAATCAAAGTACGCGGGAGTAGATAAAATTATTTATAATGAAGCTGTTCTTATTTCATCCCTCTCACCCTGTCGGCGGGGCAGAAAATATGCTAACTGTATCCCGTGTAGAGGGATAACCCCACTCCCACCACCAAAAACGTGATGTCCTGGTATGACATTGAACTGCATCTGTCTTTCTGGAAATTTCGAAAACATGGAACACACCTTCATGGCTATTATTTCCAGACCAGCTCTGACTCGGGGTGGTAATACCTGTTAGGGTTTCATCTATAGGTCAAACGCATCTATATTCGATAGGAATTCTCGGTGTCATAACTAAATGAAACTATAATTGTTTATTAAGGATTAACATTAGTTACTTGAAACCATATAATTGTTTGCAAACAAATGATTATTGGGTAATTCTATGTCAGATCCTTCAGGCCATGTCACCCACCCACTTCAATTTTTCTGAAATTTTGTCTAAGTGTGGATTATGATAAATTAGACAATCCCCCAAATTTAAGCTTCCAATTGCAAAAATTGGCGGAGTTATATCGATTCTAAAAGTCAAAATAACTCTCCAAATTTGGGTGGGGGTTGTTTTTAGTAGTAGGGAAACTATAGAACCCTTTTACAGACAAAAGTAGACTACAAAAATTCGCCATTTTTCACCACCAAATTTGGAAAGTAGAAATTGACATAAATCCGCAATTTTTTGGAATTGGAAGCTCAGGTTTTGGTGATTGTCTAACGTCAGCATGGTCTACACCTGGAAAAAATCTCAGAAAAATTTGAGGGGGTTGAATGACAATTTTACTGTTTTCTGGATGATTTGACCCTATTATCAAATAAAAATAATTAATTGAAAACCTTTAATTATTATTACTAGTACAAAATAAAAAAACGCCCCCGGGCGATGTAAAAATAGATTTTTGAAACATATTACCTGAGGGGTGGGAGTAAAACATTCAATGTCAGCGAGTTTGTACCCTAAGTAAGTAAAATCATCAAATTCATTAAAGGATTAAAAAATAAAACAATTTGAAATGTAAACTTTACATATGTATTAAAATAAAACAAACTATATATAAATATATAATACCAGTCATGTATTTATTAAAACTTGTTTTTAAAAAACAATGAGGACTGTCTAATGTTGCATGTTCAAATTTTGAGTGTATTTATTGAATAAATACACTCAAAATTTGAACATGCCAAAAATCGTAGAATAAATTTTATTCTATGTTATAACGATTTTGGGTAATGTGATGTAAGCAGTGACGTAATTTTTGTTACAGACAAAAACCGGAAGCGAATCTCCATTATTAATAGAGATAAGAATTGGAATGCTTGTAACCATACAACTGTGAGCAAATTATTTTGTATTAGATAAGAATACTTGATATCTTATAACTATGTGCTAAAAACAATACAATAACAAATGTAAATATAAAGGCAACTTTATCATAAAATGTTATAAGAACCCTTTTGTTTAGGACAGGTATAATTACCAACACAGGAGTATCTATCATACAGCAAAATGAAGCTGGTCCTCTGTGAATCCCATCCCTACTTCTCCACATAGTCACTATTTCTCTCAATAGCAATGTTCCATCTTTGAATGAGAGTATGTATCCCTGCCCGGTAAAATTATGTTGACTGTTCTTTGAGCCACTTCTTCACTATAGATTTCACTTTCGCCTCACTGGAATAATGTTTGCCTCTCAAACCCGCTTTCATGGGGCCGAAGAGATGATATCCTGAACGCGCTTAATCTGGTGAGTATGGAGGATGCGGTAATAAAATTGTCCACTCGAATCAGGCGATTTTCTTCCTTGTCCTTATGCTTGTGTGTCGTCTGTTGGAATTTTTGGATATAAGGTGTGTACCAGATTGTTACTTCTACTTATAGAATCGCCGATAAGCACGTGATCTGGGAAGGCAACCTATTGTCCAATCACTGGCAGTACTCTGCTGCTGTTGTTGTTATTTATACTGGCTGATTCTAATCTTAGCTCACTACTACTTGGATCTTCTTGGACGACGGACCTAAAGGAGTCTATATATCACGGACTTATTCACCTACCAAAGGTTCTATATATCACGGGACTTATTCACCTACCAAAGGATTCTATATATCACGGGACTTATTCACTTACCAAGGATTCTATATCACGGGACTTATTACTTACCAAAGGACTATATATCACGGGACTTATTCACCTACCAAAGGATTCTATATATCACGGGACTTATTCACCTACCAAAGGATTCTATATCACGGGACTTATTCACTTACCAAAGGATTCTATAACTCGGGACTTACTTATTTACTTTGAGTTCTTTCCAACTGGCCAAGGATGGCGGCCAGATACATTGTCATGCATTATCTAATATAATAAATGCAAATGTTAGTGTGTCAGTATGTCATATTTTCTCAACTTTACTCCTAGACGCCGTAGCCCAAAATCTGCATCTAGTGGTGAACTTCCAATTCTGGAGCTCTGGGGAATGTGGAGTGCCACTTTATCACCAGTACCCCCTACCCAGTACACCCGAAGTGGTAGCACCTGTTATGGTCCCATCTATGGGTTAAATAGAAAAAATGAGTTTTTAAAAATATGGTTAAAAAACTTGAGTTTAAAAGAATATTTGAATACCTATCAAGAATGAATAAAACAGAAAGTCATCGGCATCAAATAACCCAACAAGGGTTGACATGCCGTAAAATCGAACTAACCAACCAAACCAAAATATCTTACCATTTGTTTTGTTTGACCGACTTAGTGAGCAAATCAAAAACATTCCGGGTCAAATCCGGACCCGCAATCCCGAAATTTTGGATTCCAAAGTTATAATTACTGTGATTTGTTGGAGGTTTTTGGATATAAGGCGTGTGACAGATTGTCCAATCACTGAATACTATAACACAGGATACTTATTGGCTTGCTTACTTATTTACTACATCTGGAACTAAGGATGGCGGCCAGATACTCAATTTTCGGCTATTTTTTAAGTAATTTTTAACCCCTCAATTTTATTTTGTATGATGGCAATATCTTGGAGATAAATTTGGGAATAATAGAAATTAATTCTAAAATCTATCGAAAGTCCGCCATGAAATAAAAATGATTTTTATGTACGAAAACTCAGGACCTACCTACATACATCAAATTGTCAACTATATATTAGTGTAAAATTGAAACAAGCAGGTAAAGCCGGATTTCGAACTCTGACCTTCATTTTCGCTAAGTGCACCGAAACGAAGGAACGCTCTCATGCAAGCCAGGAATATATCCCAGCATGCCCGTCTGATTTGTTCGCCATCAATTTGGATGTTTGCTCAGCATCAAATCCCGACACTAATCCGTGACACGTGAAGATTTTCCCCTTTGATTCCCTTCGATTCTTCCTCTTCAAAAATGCCCGGGAAATGCGACTTCCGGCCAATAACTGTCACTACTGATGGCCGCCATGACAGTCAGGCCAACAAACTGAGAGTAGACGTCCCAGGTTCAAGGGCCACCTGTAAGTTATCACCCCTAATCTTTCAGAAGAATGACCTTGACCGGCATTAATGCATAAAACATTTTGATATTTAGGTGTTCTGTTCTCTTCTTTTGGTTCTTTTTTATTCCGTTCTTTTTTTTTGTTCTTTTCCTTACAGTCGATTTTTCTTTCCTTCCATAGGATCTTTTCCCCTTTCTTTCTTTAGATAATTTTCTTCATTCTCAGAAGCTGTTTTCTTTCTTGGATATTTTCTTACACTTCTTATTCTTTATTTCTTTCTTTTTTTTCTTTCTTTCTTTCTTTCTTTCTTTCTTTCTGTCATTTTTGTGCTTTCTTTTCTTTTTTCTTTCTTTTTTCAGTCATTTTTGTCCTTTCTTCTTCCTTTCTTTCTTAGTAGTTTTTTCCTCTTTCTCGGTTATTTTTCTTTCTTTCTTTTTCTCTTTCTTTCTTTTCTTTCTCTTTCTTTCTTTCTTTTTTCTTTCCCTTCTTTCTTTCTTTCTTCCTGTCATTTTTGTGCTTTCTTTTCTTTTTCTTTTCTTTTTTTTTTCAGTCATTTTTTGTCCCTTCTTTCCTTTCTTTCTTAGAAGTTTCTTCCTCTTTCTTTTATTATTTTCTTATAATCTTTTCTTTCTTTCCTTCCTTCCTTCTTTCTTTCTTTCTTTCTTTCTTTCTTTCTAATGAACTTTTTCCTCTCCCTTATTTATTGTCTTACATCTTTCCCTCGATATTTCTTTCTGTATTTCCTTTCCCCTCAGTTTTCTCTTTCTTTATTTATTTCTCTGAATCACTGTACTCATTCTTAGTTTTTTTTCTTAGAATATTCTATTTTTAGATTAAAAAAACACTTTTCTGTCACCGTCATTTCATTTTTCATTCATTCATTCTTACACACATTTATTTCTGTCTGCCAAAGAATGGTACCCTTCTTTCTTTCTCTTGTTTTTCTTTCCTTTATCTTTTTCCTCTGTCGGATGATATTTTTCATCATGAGAAATTCTTTAATCTGTATAAATTCACGCTTTCATTTTTACTTCTGCAATTTGATTCGTGGTAAATTTTAAAGGTATGTTTCGATGTGGAATTTGTAAAGGATTTAGTAGATTTTAGGCCCGCCCTGTCGGCTGGGGCGTTAGAATGCATCGACCGCACCTCTGCAGAGGGGTAAGACTCCCCCAATGGGGCCACCTGTTGGTCGTGGGTGGCGACCCGTGATGCTTAAGGATAGAACCCAGGTGGATGAGCAGTTCATGACTTGCAATACTCCACTTTGGCCCTATCTTACGCTAGATAGGCGGTCGGAGAGGCCCCCTCCGATCAAACGGCTGGTCATGTCAAGCCCTAGCACCTATATGATTTTCCCAACCCTATTGCCTTTATGGCAAGCCCCAACCCCTTTTTATCATATGGGTGCTAGAAGGCGGTGGCTGCGGGTCTACATGTCCTGGGAATGACGTTAAACTCTGTCTGATGGTGAGGTTCCAGTTTTTGGAGGTTTGGGGAATGTGGAGTGCCCCTTTCTCACCATTGTTCCCTGGTCAACTGTCGACCCGGAGGGGTAGTACTGTAGGGTCCATCTATGGTTAAATGGAAAATGTATTTATAAAAAAATTGTATTATCCATTAAGAATTGATTTATTTCAAGACTTTATCGGCATTAATGACCCACTGAGGTTGATATCCGTAAAACAAAACAAACCAAACCAAAAGATTTTAGGTGTTTGTAGCATAGGTTGTGCTTAATATTACATGATCGGCAAAATTTAGTGGATTTAGTGAAAGAGATAGATATATACATATAGATATATATGTATTTAGGTCTGTGTGTATACATAGAGAGATGAGAGAGAAAGAGAAGTGGGGCGTGAGCATTTTCTCAAATTAATTTGCTTAATAATTAGGGCAGGTTTCTCTATCTCTCCCTATCTCTCTCTCCACTCTCTCTTCTCTCTCTCTCTCTCTCTCTATATATTATATTATATTATATATATATATATATATATGTGTGTGTGTGTGTGTCCTGTGTGTGTTGTGTGTTTTGTATATATATTTATATATGTTCACACTCACACACTCACATATACACACATTTATTATCTCAGAGACGCTCTCTCTCTTCTCTCTCCTCTCTCTCTCTCTCTCTCTCTTCTCTCTCGTGTCCAGGTTTGACTTAAATTGCCTCTAGTGTGAAGTTCCAGTTCTTATCGGAGATGGTAGTACCTGTTAGGTGCAATTTACGTGTTAATTAGAGAAATGACTTTAAAAATGTTTAAAACTTGGGTTAAGTGTTATTTTTGAATATCCATAAGAAAAGAATAAACAAAAACATCATCGGCATAAAATACGAATAGGGTTTGGATATGCTAAATCAAACAACCACAACCTCTACCTCTCTGTTCGTTTATTTCATTATAGTATTTTCTTTCTTTTATTTTCTTTTCTTTTTCCTATCTCTCTCTCTTTTTCTCTTCCTTCATTTATTTGTCTTCTCTTTTTATATTTAAATTATTTCTTTTGTATTTTATCTTTTCTTTTGTATCTTGTTCTTTCTTTCTTTCTTTCGTTTTTTTTTTCTTTCTTTCTTTCCTTTTTTTCTAAGAAGCTTTTATCTGTACTTTTTAATATTTCTTCTTTTTAAATCATTTTCTTTGTATTTTATCTTTTCCTTTTTTTCTTTCTTTTTCTTTCTTTTTTCTTTCGTTGTTCTTTTGTCTTTCTTTCTT
>CM042149.1:120572927-120580427 GCA_023376005.1 Doryteuthis pealeii
AGAGAGATTTGGTATTGATTCGAAAAATTTCTTATTTCAGTGTAGATTTACGGTGAAATAAAAATGGCGACCAAAAATACGGCTTTCTTCAAATGAAACAAACAAGGCGAAAGGTTTTCTCTCATTTATGTAACTAATGTTCAGATTAACATTCTTATTATTATTTCCTTATTATTATTACTTTTATCATGATATAATTTTAGGATTTTTTGCTGACTTTTACTTATTTTTTTTTTTTACTGGGCAACGTTTTAAACAGTTCAAAGAGAAGGGAAAAAAAAACTCCTGAATTCCAAACCCAACTGTCTCCCGCCCAGTCCCCCGGTGGGGGCCCGTTTAAAAGAAAAAATGCGCACGGCTTTGCACCCCCTCTGCAATAGAGGGGTAAGACTTCCCAATTGGGGCACCTTGGTTTTTTTTTGGCCCCGTGGTGGGGACGCGCGTGAATGGCCCTTTAAGGGAATAGAACCAGGGTGGATCCAAGCGTCCCGCTGACCTTTGTCAATACTCCCACTTTGGCCCTATCTTGGGCTAGACGGGCGGTCGAGAGGCCCCCTCCGATCAATCGGGCTGGGTCACGTCAAGCCTAGGCACTATATGATTTTTTTCCACCTAATTGCCCTTATGGCAGCTCCAACCCTTTTTATCATATGGGTGCTAGAGGCGGTGGGCTGAAGGGTCTACATGTCCTGGGAAATCGCAAGTTTAAAATCACTATCTGAATGGTCAGAGGTTCCAGTTTTGGAGGTTTTGGGGAATGTGGAGCACGCCTTCTTCAACCATTGGCTCGCTGGTGCTTGGCCCGGAGTGGTAGTACCTGTTAGGCGTCGATCTATGGGTTAATAGAGAAAAAATATGTATTTATAAAAAAATTGTGTTTATCCATTAATTGATTTATCTTTCAAACATTATCGGATTTAATGGCCCACTGAGGTTGATAATGCGTAAAACAAATACCAACCAAACAACTGTATTCATTAGAAATTGAATTCAGTCATGCCAAATAATTATAGTGTGTCTGCGATATAGCCCTTTTTGTCGTTTCTCCTTGCTTTAAGGTCGTCAGTTTTTTTAGCCTTTCTTGTATAACGTAAGTAACATCGACAATATCGTTCATGAAGTTACAACTGTCAAATGGTCAAAACACACCTACTTCCCGAAGGCGGGTGCTGTAATGGTTAGAGTCGTAGAAATATGGTCTCGTCCGACCCGAGTTTCAAAACCATGGACGAGGCTGTTTACATTTCACATAGCGCTAATACGTCTTTGAAAGGTACGATTCAACTAATTATTCTCCAGTTATGGGGTAAATTAGTTAGACAAACTGTCTCATTTAAATTTGGCTAGATAACCATGTCCTAGGAGAATGAAACCTGTTAAACAACTTAAGACATTGATCTTGTATGTACTCCGGCTCGTGCGGAGAAGTTTTTGGTATATATACGAGGGTTATTAAAAGTAATGCATTTTGGTTTAGGAAAGGTATAATTACGCAACACAGGAACATGTATCATACATAGAAATGAAGCTAGTCTCTGTGGATCACATCATATTTTCCACATAGTCACAGTTTCTCTCATAGCATGGCATTCATATCATCACCGGGTTTTCTCTTCATAGCACGTAATTCCTACCCGTAAAATTCTGTTGATTGTTTCTTTGAACCATTCTTCACTACAGATTTCACTTCTCGTTACTGGAATAATGTTTTGCTCTTGCAAAACTCTCTTCATGAGGATATGAATTAATCAATCACATTTTAATATCTAAGCTTTGCATTTTTGGGGTTATTTTCTTTCTTACAACCCTGGCAATAACATATATTTGAAATCAAACAATAACATCAATAAGTATTATCTATTTGTAATATAATGTACACTCGTCACAATGATGATAAAATATTGATAATAAAAAAAATCGGTTCGGTAAGTAAATATATCAAGCGTAATAATTCATTTATCTACTGTGGTCAGATCAGCAAATGTCTGCTAGTAGTTATTAATTCGCAAGCTTATTATGAGATATAGTAAAGATGAACAAAAAAATGTGCTTAGTTCTATAAGTAAGACTAAAAATTTATATTTTTTACGATATTTTAGCAATTACTTCATGAACAATCCATTAATATTTGTGATTTTTGTATCAACACTATGTAGGCACTTCTTCGTGTAATAGTTATTGTCAGTGAAAAAGGTAAAGATAACATAGATAATAAGTATAGAAAAACGCGGTTCGTCTAGATTAAAAAAGTTAAACTCGTCGAGCCTATGAAAAATTAGATGTTTTTTTTTTAGTTTGGTTTTGTTTTGTTTTACGGTATATCAACCTCAGTGGGTATTAATGGCCGATAAAGTTTTGAAATAAAGTCATTCTTATGGATATCAACGACTTTTATGATTAAAAAGTATTAATGAAAAGGAAGGTTATTTTTGTTTGTTTTGTTTTTGTTTTAACGGCATATCAACCTCAGTGGGTTATATAATGCCGATTAAGTTTTTGAAATAAAATCAATTCTTAATGGATAATACATTTTTTTATAAAACATTTTTCTATTTAATAGAAGATACTAAAAACCATCGGCCAGACTGGACGCAGGGAGCAATGGTGATGAGGGGTGCTCACATTCATCAAGACTCACAAAACTGGACTCATCAATCAGATAGAGTTTAACGTCATTACCGGACATGTAGACCGCAGCCACGCGCTTCTGCACCCATATGATAAAGAAGGGGTTGGAGCTTGCCATAAGGGCAATAGGGTTGGGGGCAATCATATTAGGTGCAGGCTTGAGATGAACAGCGATTGAATCGGGAGGGGGCTCTCCGACGCGCCCGGTCTAGCCGAAAGATAGGGCCAAGTGGAGTAATCGCAAGTCATGAACTGTCATCCACTGGTTTCTATCCTTAAGCATCACGGTCGCCAGCCACGGGGCAAAAAGGTGGCCCCAATTGGGGGAAAACTTAGATGGTTGACATTTGGAACAACAGAAAGCAACGTAAGTGAGATTATATACAAATTACTTGATTCGGCATTAAATAATTTGAAAGCATTATGTCATAAAATCAAACAATCAAATAATCTATTTATAAGATGGGCTATAATCTTCATACGATTCATTTTTAATAATTATCATCCATCCTCTGTTGATATATATATATATATATATACTAATATATATATACACACACGCACAACACACACACACACACACACACACACATTATATATATATATATATAATTATATATATTATATGAGGTAAAATAAGGAATAAAAGAACAAACTAGACAAAAATGTGTAGTATAATTTCGCTGGAATCATGGAATTCAGTTCTTCAGCCTTTATTGAATGCATAGGAATCATACAAGATTCAATTAAAGGGCTGAGATAGCTGAAATCGTGGCGCGGCTAATGTCAGTATGAGCCAATAAGCTAGAGGTCTAGTCCCCTTTTCACTAGGGTTAGACCAAGGACATTGTTTTTTGCGTTTTGAGGGGGGAGCACAAACTGCCATCAGCTCCTCACTTATACTGCACAGATCCCTATGCCTACTCATACGCGGAGGCATATAATGTCATCCACAGACATCGTGTTTTCGACGTTTTACGTCCTCTTCAGTGTGACTGACACAGCAACGTACGGCGATTCGTTAACTTCTCGGGCCATTTGACAGTACGTAAGGGGTGGTGTTTTAAACTATTAGACTACTGCCATTTGGTTATTATTTTAAACGATCACCAGGAGAGATCTAGTCTGTAAACACACGATATTTGCCTTTAATGCTGGAAGTGAAAGTTAATTTAAGTTACCGCTAGGCGAGGCTCTGTCGGGTTTTTGGGAGCATATGATAAGTCAACAAATCAACACACGGCACAACCTACACACACACGAACACATACACACAAGCACACCAGCATATATATATGTTTTCTTCTCTCTGTTCAACATGTTTCCCTCTCTTCACAGTTTACAATCCGCTTCTCTCTGTGTGTTTCAAATATCTCTCTTTCTCTCTCACTTTCTCTTTCTCTCTCGCAGATAAAATATCTCTATATTCTGTTAATTCTGCTCACTGTTAATTCTTGTATGTATGTCTAGTCTGTCCTCTTAACTCTTCTCTGCTCTCTTTTATATATATCTTATAATATTATATAAATTATACATATGGAGAGAGAAAATACACATACAAACCAAAAAAATAACCAAAAAAACCACAGACACAGTCATATTATATATATATATCTTATATATATAATTAGTATATATATATAACGTAATGTATATATATATAGTAGTTTATTGACTTTCTAATCTCTGTGTTTTCCCTCTTGTGAAAGCCCATTCCATCTTCATTGTGAATTTGAACGGCTCTATTGACTTAAAAGCCATTTCACTTGGCCCAATCAATCTTTTTGCCGCATTGACAAGACTTATCAGGAAAGGAAATCAATTCATTTTGCGCCAAATTGCGCGCGAAATGTTTTTCGTCCCCTTTTTCTCCTCTTTTTCTTTTTTTCTTTTTTATTTGGAACAATTTCTTTTTGGCATTGTTGTTCTGATTGTTTAGTTGAGTAAAACATTCTGTTAAATCTTGTGAAGGGGCTCTTCACAGTGCACTTCTTCGCATTAAAATCTGTCTATCTGTTCTCTGGTCTGTGTCTTCTGTTGTTCTGTCTTTTCTCTCTCACACACAAAAAACAAAAAACACACACCACAAAACAAAACCAACAACAGCAACCAATTATTAATTTAAAATAAAAATATAAATATATATATATGCAAGTTGGTTAACGAGGTACTCGCTATGATCTAAAATGGTAACTCTTGTTTGCAAGAGTTTATCTTTTCCCGGCAAAGAATATTGCTTATGTAATAGGATCTTGGCTAATTGCTGTAAAAAAAACCAGCCAGAAATACGAAAAACACAAGCTTATACACACCACACACACACAACACACACATATATATATATTATATATATATACTATGAGAGAAAATTATTTAAAAAATATAACTAACATTGTTCTTGTCATATTGTCGGGATTAATTTCCTATGTTTTATAACACACAACACCCACACATGCACACATACACACACACGACACACACCACACCACAAACACAACAGACAGCACACATTATATAATACTATATATATATATATATATAATATATATATAATGAGAGAAATACATTATAAAAATATAAAACATTTTCTTCTCATATTGTCGGATTAATTTCCTCACTGTAACACACGCATGAGACACACACACACACACATATAATATATAATGAGTTACAAGTTAATTATTTAAATATGTTTGTGGGAATATATATATATTATATGTATATATTATATTACTGTGTACATTATAATATATATATTATATATATATTATATATATATATAATATAATATTATAAGTGGTACACAGTAATAACCTAACTCGAGTTTCACCATAAGGATCTTCTATGGTGAAACTGAGTAGGTTATTATGTGTAGGCATTAATAATGAATAAATTGGCTCTTACTCAGTATTGAGCACTTTTAATTTTTTTATATCGCTGGACTTAGTTTTATCATTATGAACTTGCATCAATACGCATTGTGACTATTTTTCACGCGGTAAATCACCCTTTCATATAAATCCCCCATATTATGATATATAATCTAATATATATAGTATATATATTTATTAGGAGTAGGTAATTTTCAATTTTTTGAAATATTAAAAGATGATTCAACAGGGAAAGTTGGGGCTTGGAATGATAGTTCTTTGCACCATTTTTGACTATATCATTTTAAAGATTGTCTAATATGAAGGCCTCCTAGCAAAATCTTGTTTTTGATAACATTTATATGAATTGGCTTGAAATCTCATAATTTCAATCAGAAACAGTTTGTCAATTTATCTTATTCAAATAAAATGAATGAGAACTATTTTAAAGTAATATTCAAGTGAAATTATAACGCTCACGCCAACCTATAGTCAGACAAGCTCGCTTTAACCTCAGTAATTGAGATATTAGTAAATAGCATTGCGCAAGATATTGTTGTAGTGTTATTTTTCTATATCAATCGATCAACAGGAACAAATTGAAATCTGTAAGGAAAATGAAGGGGATGATGATGTATAGTATAATACTATGGTTTGAACATTCCTCTTAAATATTACTGGTTATATAGTTGGTCTTTTAAGTTTTCGATTTATATAAGATTGGCGTTCAAGTTAAAAACGCTTAATTTTTTGGTGTCAGTGTTATATCATGGTCGGGTTAAGCTACGTCGGTAGAGGCGTTCGGCTAGAACGAATAGTTCCTAGTTGATACCGGTCTCGTCAAATATAATTTTGGTTGTTTAGAAGCAGTGAAAAAATTAAAGATCAGAAATAGAAGATGAGATTGGTGTCTTAATTTTTAATGTATTACCAATTTTCGATGTATGTCCTTTTCTTCCAAGGTTTAGATAGGACTAATTGTTCTTTCTTGTCATGTGCTCCCTGGGGTTGATGTGATGTTCATGTGCCGGCCTAATGTTTTATTTGGCTAGTTGTCTTTGATGTTTGTTTTTTTGTTTCTAAGTTGATTCTTCGCTCTGTGGAAGACACACACACACACAAAACACACACACACCACAGCACACGAGCGCGTGTCACATTCCACCTACATATATATAGATATGAGGCGCGTGTTAATGGTTAGAGTCGTAGTGAAATGAGAATCGCGTTTGAGTTCAATTCCTGGAGAAGACTGGTTTGCATTTCTACATGGCGTAATACGCCTTGGAAGGTATGAAACTATTCTCCTCCAGCTATGGTTAATATAGCAGGGCAGACTGGGCTGTTTACCATGGCTAGATACCAGTTCTAGGAGAAGGAAACTCTGAATGTAAACTGTTAAACCCGCGCTTAAGAAATTGACCTTGTCTGCAATCTAGTAGTGCAGGATGGGTTGGTAAAGTATAATATGTTGTGGGTGGGTGTGGGGTAGGCGGGAGTAAATGATTTGAACAAGAATTTAATTTTCACCTAAGATTTCACCAAGTTCTTTATCTATCATTTATAAGGGCAGTTGTGTGTATGTGTTTATTTATGTATGTATGCGTCACGGATGAAGAATAAGAAAATAAACAATTAGTGTGCAAGTGAATATTTCATCATCACCGGTTCCTACTTTTTTGTGCAAAAATTATTTGAAGATTTTGATTTATTCGAGATGTTTAAAATTGAAAATATACATGAAATAGCCATTAAAATTTTACTTGAAATATGAGCATATTGTTAAATCTCAAATTAAAAAATCAATAGTAACAAATGCAATGACATCAGGGTTTTCCCCTGCTACCCAGGCGAAGCTGGGGTAGTTCGCTTCTAGTTTAATTAAGGGAACGTCATGCGCATCAACTTCGAATAAACTAATAGTGTTTAACGATTAATTTAATTATTTTTTATGTTTTTTTAATCTTCTTTTTCTTTGAGAGCTTGTCTTGCTTTAATCATG
>CM042149.1:120585427-120616319 GCA_023376005.1 Doryteuthis pealeii
TACTGCTGGGATGACTGGCGATGGTGAGGTGGAAGGGGTGGACGAACCTCACTGCCCGCTGGCAGCAATGGACCGTTGTTGACGGTTCTCTCCTTGTGCTCTGTTTCGCGTCCGCTGTCTGACTGACCTCTGGCTGACTTCCTTTTATATATATCAAACGCCTACGCGTTTTCTTTTGTTATCCTTATCAGCGGATCATCTATTTCCATTTTTTACTTCTTTGTTCGCTTTACCGGGAAAAGGTCCTTCGTTATTTTTTTCGTCTTTTCTTTGTTTCGGCTTAAACGGAAAACACTACTTCCGCTCGTACAATATACAACATTATGAGTCCGTCCTTGCTCCTCTGGCAGTGTCCAGCATGCCTTGTCCGTCTCTCGGATGGTTTGTGAGATAGGGGGCAGGTGGCCGTACAGCTACTTCCTTGTGGGGTGCCGTTTCCACGACTTGTTCAGTACCGCACGAAAAAAGGCACAAGATTATTATACTTTTTACATATTGAACTATTTTGCACTATCTCTTAAGTAAGTACATCAAACATGTGGGTTATAGTAGAAATAACGTAACGCTTACAGTCTTTTTTCCTAATTAGATTGCAGCTGTCTTCTGGCTCCTTTTATACTGTCGGCATAATTTGCATAGGCGACGCTATACTCACGCCACGAACGAGCCAGAACGAGACCACACCTTATATATCTGCTCGTCAATGGTGACTATGCTTCTTTAGCTTAGTTCAGACAAAACCTGACAAGCTAAGCAGATGCGGTTCGCCGGAGGTAAGTAAGCTCGTTCATCACACATTGTAATAATTAAATTATCATACTGCGGTATTTCCACAGGTCCTGCTAGTCATAACAATATTTATATTGCTGTCATTGAAATTGCTCAATGAAATTAAAACATTTTTTTCCGATATTTTTTCACTCACATAAATTAAACGTACTCTTTCGGTTGATACCAAAAATTAAGTTAAAAAATATTTATGTGTTTGTTTTTTTTTTTCACTCATGTCTTCTCCCACCAATAATGCTTGTTGATTTATGCAACCAACATGTTATTACACCGCACACCTCCTTTGCACCTTTTGAAGTTTCGCCGCTCAGTCAGAAAAAAATTTACGTTACGACCGCTAACCAAGTAGAAAACAATGAATGAACACCGGTGTCAATTTTATGGGACGTGATTAAAGATCTGTGATTTAATTTCAGTTGTGTGTATGAACAAATTGCATAAATCAAATTAGCGTGTAAAAAAATAAACAAACGAAAAAAAAATAACCGAAGGGTAAAACGAAAGAAAGGAAATAAAATAAATGAATTGATAAAAAAAAAGATAAAAGGGGGAAAAAAAATAATGGAAGAATAATGACATGCGCAAAGGCTATAATTTACAGTCAGTTTTGTATCAGAATTATTTGACAGGAATTAACGTTCTAGCAATTACATCACTAATTAAAAAACAAAGAGAAAAATTTAAAGAATAATATGGAAAAAAATAGGACATTAGCTGAAAGAAAAATCTAAAGTCGTCAAGATTGTGAAAATATAAATAAAAGGAACTCCTCTACTTACAAAGAGGGGACCTCTACTTATAAACATGATATCTCTACTTACAAACAACACCACTCTACTTATAAACCCAACTGTTCTACTTACAAACAACATTCCTCAACTTACAAACAGTAATCCTCTACTTGCAAACAACACGCCTCTACTTACAAACAGGACAGCTATACTTAAAAACAACATTCCTTTACTTACAAACAGGACAGCAATACATGAAAAAAACACTCCTTGTAAATAGAAGCATGTCTGCTCTTCTTCCAAACAGTATTACTCTACTTGCAAACAACACGCCTCTACTTACAAACATGACTGTTCTTATAACCAAAAGGATTCCTCTATTTACAAACAACAAACACTCCTCTACTTACAAACATCACTGCAAAAATAACAACTTTTCTCCACTTACAAGCGTGACCTCTTACAAACAGTTTTCCTCTACTTACAAACAACACGCCTCTACTTACAATCAGGACTGCAATACTTTCAAACAACAGTATTTGTAAATATTGTAAATGCCTTCTCTTCTTGCAAACAGTATTCCTCTACTTACAAACAACACGCCTCTACTTACCAACAGGACTGCTATTCTTAATAACAACATTCCTGTAAATACAAGAATGTCTGTCCTTCTTACTAACAGTATTCCTCCACTTAAAAACAACACGCCTCTACTTACAATCAAGACTGCAATACTTTCAAACAACACTCCGTGTAAATAGAAACATTGCTGCTCTTCTTGCAAACAGTATTCATCTACTTACAAACAACACCCTGCTACTTACAAACAGGACTGCTATACTTAATAACAACATTCCTCAACTTCAAATCAGGATTCCTCTACTTACAACAACACGCCTCTACTTACAAACACATCCCTGAGTTTCTTTTGGTAAATCAAAGTACGCGGGAGTAGATAAAATTATTTATAATGAAGCTGGCGGGGCATAAAATATGCTGACTGTATACAGTGTAGAGGGCTAACCTCATTCCCACTACCAAGAACGTGACGTCCTGGTATGACATTGAACTGCATCTGTCTTTCTGGAAATTTCGAAAACATGAAACACTCCTTCAGGGCTATTATTTCCAGGCAAGCTCTGACTTGGGGTTGTAATACCTGTTAGGGTTTCATCTATAGGTCAAACGCATCTATATTCGATAGGAATTCTCGATATCATAACTAAACGAAGCTATAACTGTTTATTAAGGATTAACATTAGTTACTTGAAACCATATAACTGTTTGCAAACAAATGATTATTGGGTAATTCTATGTCAGATCATTCAGGCCATGTCACCCACCCACTTCAATATTTCTGAAAGTGTGGATTATGATAAATTAGACAATCTCCCAAATTTAAGCTTCCAATTGCAAAAATTGGCAGAGTTATATCGATTTTAAAAGTCAAAATAACTCTCCAAATTTGGGTGGGGGTTGTTTTTAGTAGTAATGAAACTATAGAACCCCTTTTACAGACAAAAATAGACTATAAAAAGTCGCCATTTTTCAAACCCTCTTTCATGGGACCGAAGAGATGATATCCTGAACGCGCTAAATCTGATGAGCATGGAGGATGCGGTAATAAAATTGTCCACTCGAATCAGGCGATTTTCTTCCTTGTCCTTATGCTTGTGTGTCGTCGAGCATTGCCATGCATTATCTAATATAATAAATGCAAATGTTAGTGTGTCAGTATGTCATATTCTTTTTCAACTTTACTCCTAGACGCCGTAGCCCAAAATCTGCATCTAGTGGTGAACTTCCAATTCTGGAGCTCTGGGAAATGTGGAGTGCCACTTTATCACCATTACCCCCTACCCAGTACACGCGAAGTGGTAGCACCAGTTATGGTCCCATCTATGGGTTAAATAGAAAAAAATGTTTTTAAAAATATGGTTAAAAAACTTGAGTTTAAAAGAATATTTGAAAACATATCAAGAATGAATAAAACAAAAAGTCATCGGCATAAAAGTGTTGACATGCCGTAAAATCGAACTAACCAACCAAACTAGAATATCTTACCATTTGTTTTGTCAGACCGACTTAGTGAGCAAATCAAAAACATTCCGGGTCAAATCCGGACCTGCAATCCTGAAATTTTGGATTCCAAAGTTATAACTACTGTGATTATTTTCGGATATTTTTTACGTAATTTTTACCCCCCCCCAATTTTTTTTTTGTATGATGGCAATATATTGGAAATAAATTTGGGAATAATAGAAATTAATTCTAAAATCTATCGAAAGTCCACCCTGTCGGCTGGGGCGTTAGAATGCACCCACTGCACCTCTGCAGAGGGGTAAGACTCCCCCAATGGGGCCACCTGTTGGCCGTGGGTGGCGACCCGTGATGCTTAGGGATAGAGCCCAGGTGGATGAGCAGTTCATGACATGCAATACTCCACTTTGGACCTATCTTGGGATAGACGGGCGGTCGGAGAGGCCCCCTCCAATCAATCGGCTGGTCACGTCAAGCCCTATCACCTATATGATTTCCCCAACCCTATTGCCCTTATGGCAAGCCCCAACCCTTTTTATCATATGGGTGCTAGAAGGCGGTGGCTGCGGGTCTACATGTCCTGGGAATGACGTTAAACTCTATCTGATGTTTGAGGTTCCAGTTCTGGAGGTCTGGGAATGTGAAGCGCCTTCATCACCATTGCTCCCTGGCCCACTCTGACCCGGAGTGGTAGTACCTGTTAGGGTCCCATCTATGGTTAAATAGAAAAATGTATTTAAAAAAAATTGTATTATCCATTAAGAATTGATTTATTTCAAAACTTTATCGGCATTAAATGACCCACTGAGGTTGATATGCCGTAAAACAAAACAAACCAACCAACCAGCCAACCAACTATCGAAAGTCCGCCATGAAATAAAAAATGATTTTTTGTACGAAATAAGGACCTACATACATCAAATTGTCAACTATATATTAGTGTAAAATAAACAGCAGGTAAAGCCGGATTTCGAACTCTGACCTTCATTTTCGCTAAGTGCACCGAAACGAAGGAACGCTCTCATGCAAGCCAGGAATATTATCCAGCATGCCCGTCTGATTTGTTCGCCATCAATTTGGGATGTTTGCTCAGCATCAAATCCCGACACTAATCGTGACACGTGAAGATTCTCCCTTCCCTTCGATTCTTCCTCTTCAAAAATGCCCGGGAAATGCGACTTCCGGCCAATAACTGTCACTACTGATGGCCGCCATGACAGTCAGGCCAACAAACTGAGAGTAGACGTCCCGGGTTCAAGGGCCACCTGTAAGTTATCACCCCTAATCTTTCAGAAGAATGACCTTGACCGGCATTAATGCATAAAACATTTTGATATTTAGGTGTTCTGTTCTCTTCTTTTGGTTCTTTTTTATTCCGTTCTTTTTTTTTTGTTCTTTTTCCTTACAGTCGATTTTTCTTTCCTTCCATAGGATCTTTTCCCCTTTCTTTCTTTAGATTATTTTCTTCTTCCTCAGAAGCTGTTTTCTTTCTTGGATATTTTCTTACAATTCTTTTTCTTTATTACTTTCTTACTTTCTTTCTATCTTTCTGTCATTTCTTTCTTTCTTTCTTTCCCTTCTTTCTTTCTTTCTTTCTTTTCATCTTTCTTCCTTCATTTCTTTCTCTTTCTTGGTATTTTTTTTTTTTTTTTTCTTTCTTTCTTTTTTTCTCTTTCTCTATCTCTTTTTCGCTGTTTACTTCTTTCTCTTTCTTTTTTACACATTTCTTCGATGTTTCTTTCGGTCGTTCTTTCTTCTTTTCTTCTTACTTCTTTTTTTTTTCTTTCTTTCTTCTTTCTTTCTTTCTTTCTTTCTTTCTTTCTTTGTTTCTTAGAAGTTTCTTCCTCTTTCTTGGTTTTTTCTATATTCTTTTCTTTCTTTCTTTCTTTCTTTCCTTCTTTCTTATTTTTATTTCTTTTCTTTCTTTCTAATGAACTTTTTCCTCTCCTTATTTATTTTTTACATCTTTCCCTCGATATTTCTTTCTGTATTTCCTTTCCCCTTTCTCTCTTTCTTTCTTTCTTTTTCTCTGAATCACTGTACTCATTCTTTAGTTTTTTTTCTTAGAATATTCTATTTTTAGATTTAAAAAAACCTTTCTGTTACCATCATTTCATTTTTCATTCATTCATTCTTACACACATTTATTTCTGTCTGCCAAAGAATAGTACCCTTCTTTCTTTCTCTTGTTTTTCTTTCCTTTATCTTTTTCCTCTGTCGGATGATATTTTTCATCATGAGAAATTCTTTAATCCGTATAAATTAACTCTTTCATTTTTACTTCTGCAATTTGATTCGTGGTAAATCTTAAAGGTATGTTTAGATGTGGAATTAGTAAATGAGTTAGTAGATTTTAGGTGTTTGTAGCATAGGTTGTGCTTAATATTACATGATCGGCAAAATTTAGTGGATTTAGTGAAAGAGAAGATAGATACGTATAGATATATATGTATTTAGGTGTGTGTGTGTGTGTGTGAATACATAGAGAAACTGAGAGAGAAAGAGAGGTGGAGGGTGAGCACCTTTCTCAAATTAAATTAATTTGCAATAATTAGGGCAGATTTCTTCTCTCTCTCTCTTCTCTTTTCTCTCTCTCTCTCTCTCTATATTATATATATATATATATATATATATATGTGTGTGTGTGTGTGTGTGTGTGTGTGCGTGCGTGTGTGTGTGTGTTTGTATTATATATTTATATATGTTCACACTCACACACTCACATATACACACATTTATTATCTCAGACGCTTTCTCTCTCTCTCTCTCTCTCTCTCTCTCTCTCTCTCTCTCTCTCTCTCTCTCGTGTCCAGGTTATGACGTTAAATTGCCTCTAGTGGTGAAGTTCCAGTTCTTACTCGGAGTGGTAGTACCTGTTACGGTGCAATTTACGTGTTAATTAGAAGAAATGACTTTAAAAAATTGTTTAAAACATTGGGTCTAAAGTGTCTATTTTTGAATATCCATGAAGAAAGAAAAAACAAACATCACCGGCATAAAATAACCGAACTAGGGTTGATATGCCATAAAATCAAACAACCAACAAATCTCCCCCCTCTCTCTCTGTCTCGTTTATTTCATTATAATCTTTCTTTCCTTTTTTTTTCTTTTTCCTGTCTCTCTCTCTTTTTCCTTCCTTCATTTCTTCCTTCATTTCTTTCATTTCTTCTCTTTTTATATTAAATTATTCTTTTTGTATTTTTATCTTTTCTTTTGTCATCTTTCTTTCTTTCTTTCTTTCGTTTCTTTCTTTTCTTTTTTTTTCTAAAAAGCTTTTATCTTGTATTTTTCTTATCAGTTCTTCTTCTTCATTTTCTTTATTTCTTCTTTCTTTAAGAAGCTTTTCTTGTACTTTTCTTTAAATTTCTTCTTCTTTAAAATCATTTTCTTTGTATTTTTTCTTTTTTCTTTCTTTCTTTCGTTCTTTCTTTTCTTTCTTTCTTTCTTTCTTTCTTCGTTCTTTCTTTCCTTCTTTCTTTCTTTTCTAAGAAGCTTTTTCTTGTACTTTTTCTATAATTCCTTTTCTTTAAAAATCATTTTCTTTGTATTTTTATTTTCTTTCTTTCTTTCTTTCTTTTGTTCTTCTCTTTCTTTCTTTCTCTTTCTTTCTAAGAAGCTTTTATCTTACTTATAATTTCTTCTTCTTTAAAAATTTCCTTTGTATTTTTATCTTTTCTTTCTTTCTTTCTTTCTTCTTTTTTCTTCTTTCTTTTCTCGAAGCTCTTTTTACTTGTTACATTTTCTAAACATTTCTTCTTCTATTTCTTTACATTTATTTTCCCCTTTCCTCCTTTCTTTCTTTCTATTTTTCTTTCTTTTTTCTTCTTTCTACGAAGTTTTTTTTTTGTTGTATTTTTTTCTTATGATTTCTTCTTCTTTATTTCTTTCTACTTTTTCCCTTTTTCCTCTTCCCATCATTTTCTTCTTTTTTCTTTCTTTCTCTTTTCTTTCTTCTTTCTTTTTCCTTTTTTCCTAAGAAGCTCTTTTATATTGTACTTTTTCTTATAATTTCTTCTTTATTTCTTTTTGTTTTCTTTTTTCCTTTACCCCTTTCCGATTTCTTTACTTTTCTTTTTTTCTTATTTCTTTCTTTCTTTTTTCTTTCTTTTCTTTTCTTTTTTTTATTTTTTGTACTTTTTAATTTCTTCTTCTTCATTTATTTTATTTTTCTTTTTCTTTTCTCTTCCGTCATTCTTTCTTTTTTTCTTCTTTCTTTCTTTCTTTTTCTTTTTCTTTCTTCTTTTCTTTCAAATTTCAATTTTTCTTTTCTTCTATTTCCTTTTCTTGAAATTTCCATCAGCCAATCTTTCACTCTATGTGTTTGTTATTCTTTGCATTTTTACCTCTTTTCAGAGAGCTCTTCAGCAAATTATGCCGCTTCTCTATTGCTTTATATTTTTCTTTCCCCCTTTCCATCAATTCTTTCTTTCTATCTTTCTTGCTTTTCTTTCGAAGAAGCTTCTTTTTCTGAACTTTTTCTCATAATTTCCTTCTTTCTTCATTTCTTTCATTTTCCTTTTTTCTTCTTTCTTTTGTTCCCTTTTTCTTTCAAATATCAATTTTCTTCTTTTTTCTTTTTTCTTTCATCCTTTTTCTTTATTCCTTTTCTTGAATTTCCATTCAACAAATCTTCACTCTATGTGTTTGTTAATTCTTGCATTTTACCTCTCTTTTCAGAGAGCTCTTCAGCAATATCTGCCTTTCTCCATTTCTTATTTTCTTTTTCCTTAGCGACTCAGATCTTCCGCTTATTTGCATGTGCTATTCATCGATTAAATTCCTTTTTTTCTTCTATTTTAATAAATTTATGACACTACATTTAGCTCCGTTATGAATATTCCCTCCAATATACTACCAAGCCACTCATTATTTCAGCGCTCGCTAAAGTCAACAAGACTAAAAATACATCGTAAATTTTGCAGAAAAATTCAAAAACATGTCCTTAACTAACTTTTGTATATCTAAAAAAAAAATCTAACTATATTAGTCGTCCTTGGACGTCCTTTCAAACTATGAAGACATGTCAGGGAATATCATGCCCAAGAAGGTAGTGACAGAAAGAGACGTTGAAGCAAGCTAACATTCTCTAAATCATTAATGGAGAACCAGTACGTGATCCTGAGTAATTTCCTTTGACTCATTCAACAATAATACATAACAGTTCAATTAATATATATATTAATATATTATATATATATATATATATATATATATATATATAATATATATAGTGGTGTATGTATGATGATCCCAAGCATTTGTAAACATCATTTGTTTTTCAAATATATCAAATTAACACTGTCGGATTAATGTAATTTTATTTTACATATGTATGTGTGTATGTTATATATGCATATATATAGTATATAATATATATATATATAATATATAATAATATAATTATCAAATTGTAAGGATCCGCGTATGCTTCGCGTATTACATAGATAAAAATGAAAAATAGTAATAATAATATAAATGAATATAATAATGTGTCTAATTCGTTGACTCATTCAACAATAATACAGAAAAGTTTAATATATATATATATATTTATATATATATATATATATATATATACTATATATGATGTGTGTGTTGTGTGTGTGTGTGATGATATGGTATGTATAGATAAAGGATATGAAAACACACAATGATATAAAATATTTTCATTTAAAAAAAAAAAAAAAAAAAAAAAAAAAAAAAAAAAAAAAAAAACAAATTAAAAAATCTGATTGTGTGTTTTCCATAATCCTTCTTATCTATACTTTATTACCGTACGAGTTTCTTTCCTTTCTCTTAACTTATTATATATACTATATATATATATATTATATATATATTAATATTTATATGTTGGTGTGTGTGTCTGTGTGTGTGTGTGTGTATAACATTAGATTGTGAATCTTCCACAAGTATAAAATGAAATAAATTTAAAAGTAGATAATAAATAGATAAATGATTATATAATATATATTATATTAATATATATTCAATATTACATGATATATTCTTAATAGATAATCACGTATGATCATATAGGATTATTTTGAATATTATAAGTAAATAAAATAGATAGAAACTAGTACATTTATTTTTTTAACCTTGATTATATAGTAGTATATTATATATATATATATTAATATATATATATATATACCGGGAATCCCCGGAGGAAAGAAAATGCCGGCTAAGACAAGGAAACAAAGGATCAGGGGATGTGATAGAATCATAAGACCATGCGGCCTGGGTAACGGCGACGGGAAATATTGTATGTAAATATAGATCAAACCTGCATGAAGGAAAGATTCCCAAATATAGCCACAAAACACTTTTTTAAGCTTCATTTAAATCTTCATTATTAGTGCGTTTTCAATTTTTTCTGCACTTTCCATTAGTTATCTACATTAGTTTAAGATATATAAACTTTTCATCTTAATTCATAAAACGAAACCATAATGTTCCTGACAATTCTCACCCTTCCTCTCTTCTTTCACTTTCTCTTCTACTCTCTCTCTTTCCACTCATCTCTCTCTCTTCTCTCTCTCTGTGTCCGTTTCTCTCTCTCTCTCTCTCTGTCTTATGATATATATATATATATTATATCTTATACTATATATTAGAGATGAACTGAGACATCTTTATTATTTGCCACATTTTATATTGCTTACTAGCACATATATGCACCCTCCGGTGCAAGTATTTAGATTTTAATGTAAAAATCTTGTATTGAAATTAGAAAGGCTAATAAACTAATAGAATTACAGATAAAAGAATTGAAACGAGGGAATGTAATAAAAGATTGACAGAGGGTAGAATAAAAAATGGAACAACTGAAACTACTCTTTCCATCACTTCGTTTCATTGTTATTTTTCTAATTTAACTATTTCGTTATAGAGGAAGTAAAAGAATAAATGAGTCTATTATCTTGTAATGGATTTCATTAAGATTCATTGAGAAGATTTTTGCTATATTTCATTAAAATTAAACCAACAGTTAGAAATCAGTAAACTAAGCAAATTATTTATTAAATTCGATTTTTTATATAAATATGGCCACAATTAGCCTTTCCCGATTTACCACTGTAAACCACACTAATTTTTCGCGTATATATAATTAATAGATGTTTTAATATGCTAAGATTTAATATTAATAATGTAGCACATTTTATTAATAATTAAGTTTAAATAAATAGAATCATGAGAATGTGATGTCAGAAACAAGAGAATCTCACTGTGAACTTGAATGTGATATAGTTTCGGTTACAGAATATAAAACACAATCTCCATTTAATAAGATATATATATATTATATTAGAGATGGAAAATGATAAAAAAAAAAACAGTAGAAAAAATTGAAACCATCTTTTGCTTATTGCCACACATTTTAACATAGGAAGTGATATTTCACTTGATAATGTTGTCAAAATTTCCTCTTATTGCACCGAACGTTCTGATTTAAATATATACATTTACCAACCCCTCCAATCGAGCAGGATGCGACACAATGTCAATGTCTTAAGCGGAGTTGAACAGGTTTGAATTCAGAATTTTCCTTTTCCTAGACTGGTTGCCTTACCAAGATGATAGAAGTGTATTAGCGCTATGTGAAATGCAAACAGTTTCGTCTAGGATTTGAACTCGGGTCGACCAGTCCATTTCCTACGACTCTAACTATTATGCCACGTTCTTTCATATATTTGAATTGAATATCTGATTTGTATATAGAAATGCATAGAAAAAAATTTACTTATATAAATGCATTGAAAATTATTCACAATGAAATTTGAACATTGTTTGACTATAATAAAAATCATTGGAAATGATTTACAATAGAAATGTATGAAAATGTTTTGCCTATATAGAATGCATTGAAAATAAGTTCACTTATAGAAATGCATTGAAAATTTGTCTCATATAGAAATGCATTGAAATGCATTTCACTATAGAAAATAATTAAAAATGTTTTTCTCTATGTAGAAATGCATTGAAAATTATTTTGCTATAGAAATTCATTGAAATGTGTTACTCTGTTTCGTCTAACCGTTGTAGTTTTCTACAGAAATGAATAGGAGGTATTACTTTCTGAGCACCCCTCATACATATGTGCCATAAAAACTGTCATATATTCCTATAGATAAACGTTATGTATATACATGCCTATTAAAGACCTTATTCTTCATTCATACTTAAGGCTCGTTTACTTTGCTTCATTGAAGAAATTGCTGGTTTATTTATTTTATTTTTCTGAACGCTGAAAAATCTCTCATAAATCACACGAACGATTTGAAACATTTTGTGTCGTTTTTTTCCCTCCTTTCGGAAAGAAAACGACCGCCATTTTTGAAATCGAAGTCACAGCACAAAAACCAACAAACATTTATGCATCAAAAAGGCAAGTATCACGGAATCGAATTATCGCAAAATCTCGAACACTACAAAGAGAATCTCGCTTGCTGCGGCGTTTGGACTCCTGCTACGGTTTGCTGTGTCTCTGCATCGGCCAAGGAAGGTTGTCGGGTCGGCTGGAGAATAATTCAATAAGTACGCCGCCTACCTACAACTGAATGTCGACTAACATTACATTTCCGTAACTCAATTTATCTCACCGTAACCAAGATTTTATTGCTGTCTTCACCTTTAACTGACCGATGACTTCAGGCTTTTTTCAATCTCTCCTAACAAAAATTTCTATCGCACTGGAAACAGATGCAATTTTTTGCTTTTATGATTATTATTATTATTATTATTATATTAATTGCTGTTGTTTTTGACGCTTGATATGGAAGCAAAAGAAGCTTTACAAAAATAATATAAATAAGAGAGTCAAAGAAATACCAATGCAAGAAGCATAGAAGTAAGACAAAAAAAAAAAAAAAACTGTGAAAGCAAGAACACGATAACCCATTATAGTCTTCATTCTTCCTTCTTCTTCTTCTTCTCTTCTCTTCTTCTTAAATTTATTATTATTATTATTATTATTATTATTATATTGCGTTGTTGTTGTTGTTGTTGTTGTTGTTGGATTTTTACGCATGATGAAAGAAGTTAAAAAAAAGAAGAAAAGAAAGAGGCACAAGAAAATACCAATGCAAGAAACTATTGTTGTATTCTTGTTTTTTTTAGCTTGATATGGAAGCAAAGAACTACAAAAAGAAAAAAAGAAAAAAAAAAGAGCTCAAGAAATACCAATGTAAGAAGGATGAAAGTAAGGAAAAGAAAAACCAATATGAAAGTAAGGAAACGATAAAAAGCAGCCTCCCAATCCCCCCTTCAAAAAAACGAGACCTTATTGGGAAATCCATCTCAGTGTAAACATCACTCGTGATATCCATCAAGGTGACAATGGCATTTTATGGCCTTAATATGAACACAGTTTATCGTATCCCCCACTACAGGGCAATGGCAAGCAACTTCGTCATTCAGATCAATCCGGAAATGTACAGTATTTACCCAAACGCCTCCACAAAGAGCAGGAAGCGACACAAGGTCAAATATTAAGTGGGGTACCGCTGCTTCAAATTCAGAACTTTCCTCTTGCTAGACCGGTTGCCTAACAATGGTGAGAGGACACAGACTGTTCTTATAATAACCCATTGGTTTTATTTATCCCAATATCTCCATCACGTCCAGAGTGCGACACAAGGTCAATTTTTAAAGTAGAGCACAGCTGCTTTAAATTCAGAATTTTCCTCTTGCTAGACCGGTTGTGCAACTGTTACGATTCTTGGCGCCATTTTAGGCGTTTGTGTCTCCTATCTGTAAATGCAATGATAGAAAAGGATATATACAAAAAACAACAAACAAAAAAACAAAAAAAAAAAAAACAAAAAAAACTGAAACAAAGGGGGCAATACTATTTTGACAGTAATGTTGGCAGTAATGATAAGGTTAAGATTTAGATTAAGAATAACAATAACAATAATAAAAATATTAATAAAAATGAGGATTATAAAATAGATAGAATAATAAAACAAAAATAACATTATTATAAATTCTAATATTTCTGAATTAATGATTAATATTTCTAAATGGAAGCACCCACCTTATATCAAAATAGAGGGGTGTTGAGATTTTTGTATATAAGGTGTGTGTTAAAAGCCCACTCATATATATAGACTCGCTGAGAACCATGTCATCAACCCCTTGACCAATCACTGACAGTACTCTGCTGCTGAAATAATACTTAAACTGAGCATACTGAGCATAGTGGCCTACTTACTTTGAACTTTCGTGGACGACGGACATAGGATTGTATCACTGGACCTTTAACAATACGCTGGATAGGACTTATTCGCAGGATAGGACTTATACACTTACCAAAGGATTCCATAACTCAGGACTTACTTACTTTAAGCCCTTTTCAACTGGCCAAGGATGGCATTTAAAAACTCAACACTCAGTAGAATCCAGTTGTAGTCCTTGGAATCCCAAGTAGAACAAGAGTGGACGTATAGCAGAAAATTCAGTCGTAGTCCTTCTTGAATTAAATCAATTTAGCAACCGATTTCAAGACAATTGCCAACGACTTTAAATGCATCCTATGTTGTTTTCCATAAATCAATGCCCGCTCCTTATTTTGGTAATGTCCATAAATATAAGTGGCAATTTTAACCAAGATAGTAACCAAGACAAAAGAACCTAGTCTGTCGTACTAATGACCCATAGTTTGTATGTATCCAATCTCTCCATCAATGACTGGGTACAATATAAAGTCAATTTCAATCGGAGTACAGCTGCTTTGAATTCAGTTTTCCTAGATTGGTTGCTATACCATGGCTAAAGAGCCCTCTCTGTCTCACTGTTAACCAATAATTTGTATTTACCCAACGTCTCCACCATGAACAGTTTAAGACACAAGGTCAATTTACAACTGATTTGAATTCAGTTTCCATCTCCTCTACTTGTTATCTTGTCAAGGCTAGACAATCCAATGTTCCCTACTATTTCTTTCGAAAGGTCTAAAAATTCAAGATAATATCAATCCTTTGCAAGTCTCTCCAGCAAACGAAATGCAATTCGTTTCCCAACCGAACACGCCACTCTCACTTCGAATAGCAGTCGTCAGGTTTCACTTGCCGTCCAAACACTTTCTTCCTCACTCCATGTGTCAGCGAGAGTCCGTCTTATTTCTGCTCGTTCGGCTGCGCTTATGCAAATTCCGATATACCTCATCAGGGTTGGGAGAGCATTTCAGCTACGAGGAGGTAGCGAGTTCGAATATCCGTAGCCACTCGCCACACTCTTCTCCTTTGCACAGGCCAAACATATCCTGACGCGCTTTGTTTGTCGGGGGCTGGGAATCCGCTTATTCATAGGGCTGCCTTTTAATTTCATCACACTATTGAACCAAAGTTTATATATTCCCAAACCTTCAGCCATGGGGTGGTTGTGAAACAGGGTCACTTTTTAAATAGACTAAAGCTGGTTTCAATTCAGAGTTTTCCATCACCTAGATTTGTTGCCTTGTCAAAGCAATATAACCCCTATCTGCCCTACTATTTAACTATAGATTGTTTTTGAATTAACCTTGAGCCTTAAAGTCTGTCAGTTCATTGCTCTATCGCTGAGCTCAGATGAAAATGAATGCAGTAAGTCTAACTCCCGGACATGACGGTGTTTAGAAAGATGAGTTAACTTGTCAATAAGCGCTCTCTTTCAATATAGCCAAGTGCGTCTTCCAGATGTATTTTTTCATAGGTAGCAATAATTTTGGGGCACCTCTTCTACAAATCAATAAAAATAAATGGTTAATTTTTGACAGTTTAATACCAAAATCCTCAACGAACCTTTTTTATGGGTATACACCCGCAGTGATGCTGTTAGTTTTTTAATTTAGTGCGTCGTGGGACTCACATATTTGTTTTGAACGAGTCCCAGGGAAAATGTATGGGTCCCAACAAAAACCATCTAACCCCTACCTTGTAACCTATCCTATGTAATACGTTTTTAAGAAACTATTGTAAGCTTGAAATGGTTAGGGAAGAAAAAGAAAATACTGGGGCGCATCGATACGATTATACTGCATCCTTTTAGATTTTTGTGCGTCAGGGACGCAGCCGCAGGAAGCTTACCTATCAACATCTCTGCACCCGGCTCATGTTTGAATGAACAAAAAGCTCATGTTTGAATGTTTGAATGAACCTTGAGCCTAAAGGCCCGTCGGTTCATTGCTCTAAAGTCAACAAGACCTAGACATGAGGGTATTTTGAAAATGGATTAATTTGTAGCGCTCTCATTTAAATATGACCAGGTGTAAATGAACCTTGAGCCTAAAGGCCCGTCGGTTCATTGCTCTATCACTGAGGCTCAGATGTGCACCAGAAGCGAGTGCAGTAACTCTAGCACGTAATGAAATTAGATGTCAAAAATATTGAACATTTTCTGCTGAGATTTTAATTATTACTGTCAGACTTGTCAGTGAATTATTTAATTGGACAGTCAATAATTAAAGCTTGTTAGAACGGCGCTTTGAAAACGGAACAAATGTGTTGTGCTGTAGACAGTTTATGGGTTCGATAACGTAAACAAACCCAATTAAAACAAACAAACAAAAATGAGAGAAAACTTCCCTCTTGCGTCGGAATAACGCTACTCATCACCAAAATTCAATTAGCAAGACTGTTTGTACGTCTTTTACTAAGGAGAATCAATCATAAGCTTTTGAGTAAGAAAATGTCTGTCGAGTGATGGGTAAATCTATTTTGACTTCATTGCTATTAGAATGATGTATTAAGGGACCGGTTTAGCTCAGTCGGTAGAGCGTTCGGCCAAGAATTACAAGGTTCCTCGTTCGATGCCGGCCCTCGCCAACTCAGCGTATGAGTAGCACAGGGATCTGTGCGGTAAAGTAAGGCGCTGATGATAGGTGTGGCGCTCCACCTCAGACGCTAAAAATAATCTCCTTCGTCTAGCGCTGGTGAAAAGGGGATAGTCTCCCTCGCTGATTTGCTGATACCGACTTTAGCCCCCTCCCGACAACTTTATGTTTTTATTAGGGTGTATCAGAATATTCTTGTTTTTTTGGTAGTCCTTTACATTAAGGGGCTCAGTCGGTAGAGCATTTGCCTTAGAAAAGAAAGGTTCTCAGTTCGATACCGGTCCTCGCCAACTTGGCGCATGAGTAGCAAAGATTGGGTAGTTTGTTTGTCTTTACTAAGGTGAACCAATCATAAGCTTTTGAGTAACACAATGTAACATTTTGGATACCGATGTTTGATTTGTTTTGATGATATGTGTGGCTAAATTCGTAGGGAGAATGCTATATTTAGCATATGTAATGAATACTGAAAACATTGTTTGTGTCGTTAGAATTGTCTACATAAATTTCCCGTTTGTGAACATTACAACTTTTATTTTAGCATGTTGTATAAAAGATTTGGAATATTCATTTTGTGCAAAGAAATACCTGTATAATCAAGTCTATCATTTAAAAATTTGAAGCTCTATGATTATTCAGTTTTAGATTTGGTAGTATATTGTGAGCAAAAATGGATATGGTCATTTTTATTAGTGGATTTATGATAAACGATGAATTCTAATTGCTTTATATTATTCATATATATATCATCGATGGAATGAAAATACCTAAGATATTTTGACTTGAGGTTTCATTACTATTAGGATGACTAGCAAGAATAAACGCCCTCCGGACGTAACTATTTAAGTTTTATTCTAATGAAATATATTAACAATATATAAATTAATTAAATTAATTGTAAACTAATGAAATATAATAACAATTAAATTCGAAAGACTAACTAAAGTGAATAAGAATTCATATAAGAAGATTACACTTATTCTAACTATTGTTATATAGCGGCTTATTCAAATTCACGCTGCTAAATCGCGTACGTTAGTAGTCGGCGGGTATATATGGTCACGTAGCGAAGTATTTAGTAGTCAAACTTAAGAAACCACAACACATGGGTATAGTAGGAGTTTTGACTTTATTTCTTCTTCTCGGCTGTAAGTGGTGGGTGGTGAGCGTTGACAGACTACTAATGTTGGGATGACTGGCGATGGGGAGGTAAAGGTGGCTAGGTGACGGCTCACAGCCGTCGGCTGGGACCGTGAGTGGTTGACACTTGTTCTCTGTCCCGAGGGCTCTGTCTGACTGCCCTCTGGCTGACTTCCTTTTATATATATCAAACGCCTACGCGTTTTCTTGTTATACTTATCAGCGGACAAATCTATTTCCGAACTTATTGTTACCCATCCTTCTTTGTTCTCTTTACTCGGAAAAAGTCCTTTGTTATTTTTTTCGTCTTTTCTTTGTTTCGGTTTAAACGGAAAAATCCTACTTCCGCTCGTACAATATACAGCACTATATTTTAATTGGTTTCTATATAAAATCATTCATAGGATTGATTTTAATACATTGCAAAATAAAACAATGATATTAGAGATCAATAACTCCAAGTGATTATTTATTAAACCAATTCTTTAAACCAGTATGCAAATTAACCGCACCATATATGATGTAAACCCTTATTTCTTAGTAATATATAACACACATTGCAGGGGTTTACACGTACTAGATTGTTTTGAGGCAAATGTATCTCAGATTTTCATAAAGACATCGTTACTGAATAAGATTTATTCTATGTATTGATTAAGGATTCTGATTTTAAATTAAATGCTCATTGATAAACTTATACAATTCCTGGGGGTATTGTAAGGTAAGTAGTGACGTAATTTCGGTTACAGACAGACAGATTCTGAATATCCATAATAATAATAAGTGTTAGGACGTATCAAAGTATTTTCGTTTTCTTTGTAGACATTTAATTTAAAGGGGCCGGTTTAACTCAGTCGGTAGAGCACTTGCCTTAGCAAAAGCAAGGTTCTCAGTTCGATAATGCTCCCCGCCAACTTAGCGTATGAGTAGCACAGATCAGGGTAATTTGATATGTGCGGTAAAGTGAAAAGCTGGCGCTCTCTAACGTAGTTTCCCTAGTCTAGCACAAGCGAAAAGGGGATAGACACCCTCGATGTCCGCTTTGATACCGACAATAGGCTTTACTTTTTTTTACTTTACTTTTTTCCATAGACAAATTCACATAATGTTTACGACTATGCAATAGGGGGGTATTTGTCTCATACCCCACTTGTATGGGCTGAGCACAAGGCCTCGTTTTAACGTGGGCCCACCCACAAGCCGAAGCTGATGGGTGGGAAAGAACAAAAATTGCGTCGATCCCGTCGGCATTCCCCCCCCCCCAAGGGGGCGCCTCAGGCGCTGGGCAATAAACCCAGCCCTGCCCCCAATGGCATTGCCTGGGGTGATGGCCCTTTGGGATCGACGCTATTATTTGTACCTTAACCTGATCCAGTGGCCGAAGCACACTGGACTCTTCGAGGGGATTAGGTAAGTATCAAAGCATAGTATCCGGAACAGATACTACACTTTGATCCCCATGCAATAGTTGTAGTTATTGTGCCCCTGAAGTTACAGTGCCTCCTGTGACTGTGAAGTCCAATGTTCGAAAAACATTCGCGACCACAGATGTCGCATATAAAAGCTGTCCCTGAAGATGTTGATGTGTCGGTGCTTTGTTGCCGCCGCTTTTTTCTGAATTTCTTTGCTTCATGGTGTTGCGTCAGGGTGGCTTCAGACATGAACAGTCCCCTACGGAGAGCCTTAACGTGAGGATTAATTATATCATCATATATATTAGGGTACTTTCATCATATTAGGGTAGGTAAAAGAGATGTTCGCTTTTTACCGAATTTTGCTTAAAATGTATTCCAGTCAGACATCTAAAGAGTATGACTTTATGATATTATCAACACACACACACACACACACACACACACATATATATATATATATATATATATATACATATACATATATGTATATATTTGGGTAAATAGTAAATACATATGGGTAAATAGTAGGACAGTCAGGATTATTATCTCAATAAAAAAAAACATTAATTCTCACAATTCCAAAAATGTTATTTACAAAAAAATATAAATAAATATATAAAAAAAATCAGAATCTATTTCTTAAATATGATTTTGAATATTTCTTAATAAACAAAAAATACGGCTAAACAAAAAGTAAGGTGCCGTTTATTTCAATAGAAAGATTTTAAAAACTGATTTTTTATTCTTACATTATTTTTTGTAATTGAATTTATATTAATATCTTTTTTTTTAAGTTTCTTAACAATTACATTAAGTAAATTATTTAAATTATATACTTGAAGTATACGATTCAAATATTTGACATAATGTAATTGTTTAAAATACTAAATTAAAATCTATTTCAAATTTACGGATGTTAATTGTTATTAAAATATAATACCATTTAAAAATTTTAAAAATTTCTAATTCAATTTTATAAGAAATATTGGCATTTATTATTTCTTAAAATAAAGAAAAGAATAATTTTTATCTTTTAGTTCATCCATAATTTCAAAACGACGCACACTAAAGCTTGTTTCCGTCTTTATTTACATTCCATGTCAATAAAAAAGTCGGCAATATGTCATATAGAATTGGTATAATGTCTTTCTATTTAAAGGTAATCTTTAAATTTTTTTTGAATTCATGTAATTTAAAATGAATTGAAATAATCTTGTTTATAAATATTTCCTATTTAGATTAATTGATTATTGGGAGATTTTTTTAAAAAATCGGAGATTGAGTTTTTTCAACTGATTATTAATAATGGCGTATTTTTTCAAAATTGAAATTATTATTGTATTAAAAGTTTTTAAACTGGTTTGAATGGAAAAACAAGCATTTTTTCTTTTGATTGTGATTAATTTCATGCATTTATCTAGCGATTGAAGCTATGTTTTTTTTAAATGAAAGAATGTATCTAAATATTCTTAAATCGTTTTAAATTTTACAGTGAAAACTGCGCGCAACTCCATTGGATGTCCCTAGTAAGTACAGTTAGTAAACTTTAACTAAAGTTACTCTACGTTCTCAGTTTTTGATAATAACCTTCTTACAACCTGTATGTAATATGGATAAGTATTACTTACGAATTATTCTGAATTTTAATGAAAACGACTTTACATACAAGGTCTGTCATAAAAGTATCGAAATTGAAGCTGTATTTACAAAGATAGCAATTAACAATAAATGAAACGTTAATTCCAGAGAGAGAGAGAGAGAGAGAGAGAGAGAGAGAGAGAGAGAGAGAGAGAGAGAGAGAGAGAGAGAGAGAGAGAGATAATATATGTGTATGTGTGAAGTGTGTGACATACATATACAAGGTGTGCCAAAAAATATCGAGATTTTTTTGTGTATTTTGACACACCTTGTATTTCGGAAAAAAAAAAAAGTTCCATTCATTATCATTTCTATCTTTATAAATACAGCTTTAAACGTGGTACTTTTTGACACCTTGTATTCTAAAAAAACATATGGACTGAATGTTATTTTTTCAGAATAGTGTATCAAAAAGTACAAAAAATCTCGATACTTTTTTGACACACCTTGTATTTATTCAAGAAATAACCGTCTTACAACCCGTGTGTAATGTGGTTAAGGACTTCTAGTAAACTTTAACAAAAGCAACACTACGCCTTTCATCTATATATTAATACTCGTCTTTCATAATTGCAAAACCATTATCATCTTGCAACACACTCTGGTTAAAAATGACACCGTTCAAACAGTCCAAATTGAAATGCAAAAAGGTAAATCCTGAACATCTGGTGTTGCTTATCCTCCGAATTCTTATTTCTTATGAGTGTTGTCACCTCAAATAAATAATGGACCGTTACAATTTTATCATAAAGAAAGAAAGGGAAGAAAAGGGTATGCTACACAGTAAAATATGATAAAGAAACAGACTAGGAGAAAGGCAGAGGGAATGAGCACGCGGAAACGATAACGATGATCCGTTTCAATCGAACATAATGAAACGATTAAAAGAAGAAAGAAATGAAAAAAGTGTAAGAGTTAAATCTAGATTAGGGCCGGTTTAGCTCAGTCGGTAGACTGTCCGGCCAAGAATCACTTGGTTCCTGGTTCGATACCGGTCCTCGCCCACTCAACGTATTAGTAGCACAGGGATCTGTGTGGTAAAGTAAGAAGTTGATGGTAGGTTTGGCGCTTCAACTCAGACGCAAAAACAATCTCCTTGGTCTGGAACTAGTGAAAAGGGGATAGACTCCCACGCTATCTGGCTGATACCAAATTTAGGCCAGCCCGACCACTTTACTTACTTTTACCTATAAAACTATTTTGCAATAGCTCTTAAGTAAGCACATCAAATTTTGTGATAATTAAATTATCATACTGTGGTATATCCACAGATCCTGCTAGCATATACTATTATATAATAATTCCGTATTGAACAGGTTCAAAAATGAGAAAGTAAGTCAGACTATACCAAAATATGACGTTAAAAAGACTATATCTTCTTAATTTACACAAAGAAAGTGTTAAAATGCCTTTAACTTGTGTCCAGGTCTTGTAACATGAAGACTAAAGAAAACTGAACACACGGCAGAGTTTGCAGTCAGGGCGAAATTTATTGCCTCACATAAGGTCGAAACGTGTTTTCTTAAGAATGTACTGCCTTCATGGAGACAATCAATATTGACTCGAGGAGATGGTACACAACGTGTACGCGCGTGTAAGTGTGTGTGTTTGTGTGTGTGTGTGTGTGTGTGTGTGTGACATTTAGATGACATGCGGAACCCAGGAGGATAAAGGAGAATTATTCAGTCAGAAACCATCGATTTCCGGTGACACGACTGGGACACTCACGACCAGCGAGTCAATAATTTCTGGAAGTATCATGCTCATCTATCTGTCTATCTATCTATCTATCTATCTATCTAATTTCCCATCTATGTATGTATATATTTTTCTATTTCATCTAATCTATCTATCTATCTATCTATCTATCTATCTATCTATCTACCTCATTTCATATCTATCTCATTTCATATTTATTTTATTTCATATCTATCCCGGTTCATATCTATCTATCTATCAATCTATCTATCTGTCTGTCTGTCTGTCTACCTCAGTTCTTATCTGTATATCTATCGACCTTTCTATCTATCTCAATTAATATCTATCCCATTTCAAAAAGGGAAGGAAATGATGGCGACACAGATTTCTTTGACATCGCCGCTGGAGTCCTACAAGGAGATACATTAGCACCATATATATTTATAATATGCCTAGACTATGTACTCCGAACATCATTAGATACCATAAAAGAAAAAGGTTTCACACTAAGAAAGGCAAGAATCAGGCGATATCCCGCACAAACGGTCACAGATTCAAACTATGCTGATGACCTCGCACTTCGTGCAGATACACAGGCACAGGCTGAGTCACTACTACATAGCTTGGAGGAGACTGCAAAGAACATCGGCCTCTATGTGAACGCTGATAAAACTGAGTTCATGAATTTCAAAAAGAAAGGAGACATCTCCACATTTGACGCTGAGCCTCTTAGGCCAGTAGAGCAATTCCCATACCTAGGTAGTAACATCTCATCCACAGAGAGCAATATTAATACACGAATAGGAAAGGCATGGCTAGCCACAAACAAATTATCAGTCATATGGAAATCAGATCTCACTGACAAGCTAAAGTGACAATTCTTCCAGGCTGTGGTTATATCAGTGCTGCAGTATGGCTGCACCTGAGATGGAGTGCCATGCCAACCATCAGCTCCTTACTTTACCGCACAGATCCCAGTGCTACTCATACGCTGAGTTGACCAGGACCGGTATCGAACTAAGAACCTTGCGGTTTCTAGCCGAACATTCTACCGACTGAGCTAAACTGTTCCCTTAGAAATACCTCTTCATTATTTTTTACCTAGGTAATGCCAAGAACTCTTGCAAGTTGATCAATAAGAAAAGTTGGTTTAGAAGAGTCGGTGTAGTTATATTTTGGCTATCGAGTGACATGGACGTTGCAACAAAAAAAAAAGAACAAACAAAAACACAAAAAAAAAACAATAGCGAGTATCAAATTGCATTCTGGGTAGTGTGCCAGGACAGACGTTTTTTTTAAAAGACAGGAGAATAACAGAAGCAATATTAGGGATTCCTTTGTGGTTTGCAGGGAATACACATAGAAATGGTAAAAGTTTTTGAAATAACCAAAAGTTTTAAAAGCGCGTGGTGTAATGGTTAGAATCGTAGGAAATGGACTCGTCAACCCGAGTTCAGTTCCTGGACGAAGCTGTTTGCATTTCAGATGTCGCTAATACCCTTGGGAAAGGTATGAATCCAATTCTCCCTCCAGCTATCGGCAAATAGAAGGATCTTCAAAATAGAATATGCAGACACCAGTAGATTTTATGGCATGCCAAACTTTTGTTATATATATTTACCAATCCTTCCACACGAGCAGGATGTGACACAAGGTCAATTGCTTAAGCAGAGTTTAACAGGTTTGAATTCAGTTTTCCTTTTCCTAGACTGGTTATCCCTAGCCATGATTAAAGAGCCCAGTCTGTCCTGCAAATTGCCCATAGCTGGAGGGAGAATTGGATTAATACCTTTCTCAAGGGTATTAGCGACATCTGAAGTGCAAACAGCTTTGTCCAGGAACTGAACTCGGGTCGACCAGTCCATTTCCCACGACTCTAACCATTACACCACGCGCTTTTAAAAACTTTTGTTATATACCCTTATAACATAGTCGAGCATATAATGGAGGAGAGAGACAAACACAGAGATGATAATAATTGATAGTCTTACATTACATTCTGATTACTTCGTCTACTAGTTTGGACGCCATTTTCTCTGGTTGGGCTTTCTGTTAAGGGTTGGTTCTTCTTCTGTTGATTTTTTTTCGGGTTGGTTCGGAAATATCAAAGTGCTAGGGCTTGACGTGACAGACCAATTGATCAAAGATGTCTCCCTGATCGACTGTAGAGCACAAGCAAAGGTCAAAGTGGTGTATTTCCTGTCATGGGCGACGCAACCACCAGGATCCCGTACTTAAGTATCATGGCTCGCTATTTATGGCCAACATGTGGCCTTACTAGGGTGATATTAGTCCTCTGCCAACTTTAAAGAGCCCAGTCTGCCCTACTATTTATCTAGAAGGAGAGTAGGATTCATACCTTTCCCAAGGGTATTAGCGCTAAGTGAAATGCAATTACCACATCCAGGATTTTAACTCGGGGCGACGAGTCCATTTCCCATGACTTCAACCATTACACCACTCGCTTCCAACTTGAATCAATATAACTGTGTAAAAAGTATTAGATAGGAATTGATAGAAAATAGTAATAGACGGAAATACCTGATACCATATAACAATGTGAAAATAATCGGTATGATATATTTAACCAACCCCTACGCTCAAGCAAGATAGGACTATGGGGTTTAAGTAATTATGGGGTATTAGTGGCTTTGGGTGTTTTAAGGTTAAATGAAGGTATCTGAATATTCTGGGTGCGTGTTCCTCAGGTTTTCTTTTAATTCCATCTCATTTTTGGTGGGCGCGCTGAAAAAAAGGCATTCAAAGAACGAGAAAGGAAAAAGACAAAGGCAAGATGTAGTTTTATGACTCAGGCTTTATTGAACGGGGTATAGTCGCCTGTAGCGAGGGGAAATGCCCCCTGGTTAGTAGAAACGACTACACTCAGTTGCGGCCTAAATTCAAATGACCGAATTATTCTTTTGGGGGTAGGGAGTCAGTCCTTTTTCTCAGACATGCGCAAAGGGTTCTTCCGTCCAAGGCCGCATGGGAGTTTGTTGTTTTATTTTATTTTATTTTCAATTTCGTTTTTTTTTATCCCCACAGGACCCCAGGTCAGTCTTCTTTTAAGCAGAGTTTAACAGGTTTAAATTCAGAGTTCTTTCTCCTAGACCGGTTGTCCTAAAGAGCCTAATCTGCCCTACTATTTATCCCTAGCTGGATGCAGAATAGTTGGATGCAGACCTTTTGCAAGGGTATTAGCGCTATACGAAATGTGTACTCGTGTCACCGTGTCCATTTTCTACGACGGTAAACATTACATAACGGTTGTCTCCACAATAAGTTTTATTATAAATCTCTATTTTATTTTCCATAATTTAGACAGTTTCCTGCCCTCTTCCTAAGTAAACGTCGATTTGAATAAAGATTTATTGCCTTGCTGCTGATTCTTAAAACCGGCGGTGTAGGTTGAACTGTGTCCATTGTCATTTATTTACCTTGTCATTTCGAGTTCGATATATTGCCCACACAACACCGGTCTAAAATATCCGATCATTAAAAGCGAATAAGCAAAGAATAATAAGAAATGAATAGAGAATAAATAATGATAGTAACAAAGAGCTGAAAGAAGTCGGTAGAGCGTTCGGCTAGAAACCACAAGGTTCCTAGTTCGATACCGGTCCTCGCCAACTCAGCGTATGAGTAGCACAGGGATCTGTGCGGTAAAGTAAGGAGCTGATGGTAGGTGTGGCGCTTCACTTCAGACGCCAAAACAATCTCATTGGTCTAGCGATATTGAAAAGGGGATAGACTCCCTCGCTGATTGGCTGATACCGACTTTAGGCCGCCCCGACGAATTTACTTACTTATAGACGTAAAGAAAAATCGTGAAAAAGGAAAAAAAAAGAAAGATATATAATAATAATAATAATAATAATAATAAATAATAATAATAATAAATGAAACGCATAAAATTCTCTGGGACTTCGAGATAGAGACGGATCACCCTATCCCAGCCAGGAAACCAGACCTAGTGCTCAAGTGTCAACTGGTGGACTTTGCGGTCCCAGCAGATCACATGGTGAAGCTGAAGGAAAATGAAAAGATGGATAAATACCTGGACCTTGCCAGAGAATTGAAAACCGCTGTGGAACATGAGAGTGAAAGTGATACCAATTGTAGTTGGTGCACTTGGAACGGTTCCAATAAACTTGGAAAAAAGACTGGAGGATCTAGATATCAGAGGAAGAATTGAGACCACATAGACTACTGCACTGCTGCAATCGGCTTGAATACTCAGAAGAGTCCTGGAGACCTGAGGAGACTTGTTGTCACTCAGACTTCCAGTGGAATACCGTCAGCTAACAATGATGTGAAAAACTCAAAAGGAGTGAAAATAATAAAGATAACAACAGAGAAAAGAAAACCGAATTTTGATAATTTTTACCCAACCAACGTGACTGTCGTAACAGGGAAAAAGTGAAACGATTTTGCTAATTGCTTTCGACAGATTCTCCATTTATATTGACAGCACAAAAGAGAATGGGTTTGTTTGGCTTTAACGTTAGTCCAAGTAATAAAAGCGAGAATAACGGTTATTCTGGAAGGAAATAAAAGAAAAAAACTCAATGAAAATCGTATTGAAATATTGCAATAAAAAGAAAAAAAAGAAAGGTTACAGATGCCACCCGTTATTTCTAACAAAGGCTGGCTGGTTTTATGGCATGACAAAACATCCCGGGTTATTTAAATAATTGGAGGCCATGGTGTAATGGTTAGAGTCGTAGGAAATTGGGCACCTTAACCTTGGTTAGACAACCAGTCTAGGAGATGGAAAACTCTGAATTCAAACCTGTGTGTCACTAGTAGAATAGGCTCAGTCCTAATTAGTGATCTATTTCACTAATATTGTTGTATACCCTTTCTTACTTCTTACTTTCTGATTCGTATTTTTCTTCTGATCGTCTTGGTTATATCTTTCTAACATCTTGACTTGGTCTGGTCTAGCGTCCCGGATCTCCTAAGTCTGGTTTTCTATTGCTATGTTTCTTGCTGGCTGGTCGTCCTGGATTCATTTCTTAGTCTTGTTACCCAGACATTCATCAACCACAAGAACATATTACTTATACAAACTTTATTTCCTTAACTATAATTTCATGTAACTAAATTATTCTGATTAACATAGCGCGCGTGAGTTCCAGTTTTAGGCTGAACCTAAAATGGTCGACTTCTCTGCCTGACGTCTAACTGAAAACTGGGGACCGAACAGGTCCCACGTGACTTCACGTATTTTGTCGGGCTTCTGTAATTTTCCATTGAAGGACCCGGCCATTGGTATGAAAAGGGTCATCCCCTCAAAATTACAGGGACGACAATAATCTTATGTAACCGCATAGATTATGTAACAATATAATGCTTAAGTCATTCTTTCTTTTGTTGCAAGCGATCATATACGAGGATCATTCAATAAACAAGGGGTTGCCAATTGGAAACGCTGTTTATAGTTGCACCTATTTCGAAAAAATCAGTATTAAGGGGTCTTTACATACCCCTTCACTAATTATTTTAACAAACGCTGGCTGGTTTTATGGCATGACCAAACATGCTGGGTTATTTAATGCTTAAGTTATTCTTTATTATGCGAACAATACATACGAGGGACATTAAATAAATCAGTTGAATTTTGACAAAGGATTTGGTAATTGTAAGCACTAGTTTGAAGGCATGACAAAAAATGCTGGTATGATTTGGATTATTCGGTCTATTAGCCTCATCTTTATTGTTATCTGTACAACGTTTCGGCCGATGTGCCCTCTGGCCTTTTTCAGGCATTTCTTATCAGACCCGGGAGCCTTCTCGAACTCGCGAACCTTAGATAACTGCCAGTTAGAACTGTCTTAACACAACGCCTTTATACAGCTATGGTTAGCGGAATGAGAACTGGATACCCACGTGGATTGAATAAAGTATTGGATTCAAAGTTCCGTTATGGCTCCCGATTACGAAAAGAAGGTCCCAGATTTCGAAAAGAAGGTTACCGAGTCCGACAAGAAATACCAGAGGGAGGCCGAAAACGTTGTACAGACAAGAATAATAGTTTTTTTTTTCAAAAATTACTCCCGAATACGAATAATAACAGATTTAAAAAGTATTATTTGGATTTTTCGGACTACTGTCTTCATCTTCATTTTATCTGTTCAACGTTTCGACCGATGTGCCCCTCGTCCTTTTTCAGACGAGCACATCAGCCGAAACGTTGTACAGATAACAATGAAGATGATGACAATAGTTCAAATAATACAAATAATACAAATTATCAAGTCTCATCTAAAAAATTCAGAGAAATATAATATGCTGGGTTATCTAATGCCAAAGTCATTCTTGCAAGCAAACTTCAACTTCAAAAACAAGGATTGTTTGTTTATTTGTTTTGGTTTATGGCATATCAACCGCAGTGGGTCATTTAATGCTGGAAAAGCTTTTAAATAAATTACCGTATTTGACGGCATATAGGACGCACTTTTTTCCCAAAATTTTGGCTCAAAAAAATTGCCCAGCGTCTTATACATCGTAGATGAAGTTATTCAATAAATCAGATGAATTTTACCCAAGGATTTGGCAACAGGAGCACTGTTTACATTTGCATGTTTTTATTAAAGTAAATAAATAGTTAGGGGTCCTAACATGTCTCAGTTGAAACAAACAGAAAAATACTATAGATACACTAGTTATTTTAACAAAGACCGGTTGGTTTTATGGCATGACAAAACAGGCAGGGTTATTCAATGCCTATTTCATTCTTTTTTTTTCAAGCAATTATATATGTTGTGAGGTTTTAAGGGGTCAAATAAGAACAAAACGACAGGTAACAAATGTAGAAACATGTATTAACAGAAAGTAGACAAATACAATAGAGAGATGTGGAAATTACGTCCGACAATAGAGTTATTGGCATACTCGCATTGGCTTACTGCTAAGCCAAAATTATCCCTGTTATTTATAGTAACCTGTCGGCACATTCCATTAGTCTTATAGGGTGTATCACCTGTAACAATATACGAGGACATTCAATGAATAAGGTAAATTTCGTTTAAGAATTTGGCAAGAGTGAACACTGTTTACAGTTGCACATTTTTCAAGGAAATCAATAGTTAGGAGATCCAATATTTGAATATTTAAAGATTAGGGGTCCCAGTATTTGCATAAAAAAGAATAAAGGTTCAGTCGTGAGTTATTCCTATTTTTTATAATCTATATATTAATACTAGTGTTCCTTAATTGTACGACCATTATCATTTTGCAACATTCTCTAGTTGTAATTATTGAATTGTTATATTGTTGTATATCCACAGGTCCTGCTATTATCATGATATTATGATGTTTGCTCTACACTTTTCTTACGTAAATACAACTTTCGTGTCATAGTTTTCCTGACTTTACTGCCCTCTATTCAACATTCAGTGTCGTATTTTATATATATATATATATATATATTATATATATATATATATATGATAAAAATAAATAAATAAATATATATATATAATATATATATATATATATATATATATATATAATAGTATGTAAACAACTTTTAGCTATTTTCAGCCGACAGTATATTTGGAGAATGTATGAGAATATATGTATATATATATATATATATATATATATATTAGGAAAGAAAATATTGAATAGAAATATATAGGAAAGAAAATATTGAATAGAAAAAATAGATTTACTAACGCGTGTTTCGGCCAGTAGTTTATTCATGTACACATGTATTCGATTTATTATTATTTTAAATATAGAATAAAATAATAATAATAATAATAGAAAATTATAAAATCTTTAATCATACAAAGAATAACGGCCTTCATCAGAGTAAAATATTTGGTATTTGAAGTTAAAGCGGTCAATTCTTTGTATGCTTAAAGATTTTATCATTTTCTATTGTTATTATTTTATTTTATATTTAAAATAATAATAAATAGAATACACGTGTACATGAATAAACTCCTGGCCGAAACACGTGTTAGTAAATCAATTTTATCCATTCAACATTTTCTTTCCTTTATTCATTTTTCTTTTCAACATATGTATATATATATATATGAGGAAATGTAAACATATAAGCACTCATATATTCATTTGTAGGCGCACATGTATCCATTTTTGTACACACACACACACACACACACACAACACACCACACCCACACACGCACACATAAACGTATACATAATAACATCCATATATAAATACATGCATACGTGCGTAACAAAGCCCACCCATCCATCCATCCATCCATTCAATATATATATATATATATTATATATATATATTATATATATATGATATTATTAAAACAATTATGCATACACAGAGTTAACTTACATCTACACACGCCACAATGCAACACGTTAACAACATATACAAAATAGCACATTTTACATTCTCATAGATTTTCGTTTAAAATCGACTTCGAGAAATGTCACTTTAAAAATTTTATCGAAAAAAATAAAAAAAAAATATTACATAATTAACGAAACTTAATATCTTCTTTCAAATTTATTATATTTTCTTTTTTTCCTTTTTTCCCTTTTTTTGAATTTTTGAAATAATTTCAATTTTTTTTTTGTTTTTTTGCTTTTAATTTTTTAAAACTTTGGAAACATTCTTTTCTC
>CM042149.1:120616419-120626419 GCA_023376005.1 Doryteuthis pealeii
AAGATAGAAGAAAAAAGGTATTTATCGATGATAGCATCATGCAAATGCGGGAAGATCTGAGTCCGCTAAGAAAGAAAATAAAGAAATGAGAAAGCGCAGATATTGCTGGAAGAGCTCTCTGAAAAGAGTAAAATGCAAAGAATTAACAAAAACATAGAGTGAGATTTGTTGATGGAAATTTCAAGAAAAGGAATGAAAGAAAAAGGAATGAAAGAAAAAGAATGGAAGAAAAAAAGAAAATTGATATTTGAAGAAAAAAGGGAACAAAAGAAAAGAAGAAAAAAAAAAAGGGGGGAATTGAAAGAAATGAAAGAAGAAGAAATTATGAGAAAAGTTCAAGAAAAAAGAGCTTCTTTCGAAAGAAAGACAAGAAAAATAGAAAGAAAGAATTGATGGAAAGGGGGAAAGAAAAAATAATAAAGCAATAGAGAAAGCGGCATATATTGCTGAGACTCTCTGAAAAGGAGGTAAAATGCAGAATTAACAAACACATAGAGTTGAAAGATTTGCTGATTGGAAATTTCAAGAAAAGGAAATTAAAGAAATAAGAAAATTGAAAATTTGAAAGAAAGAAAGAAAGGAAAGAAAGAAAGAAGAAAGAAAGAAAGAAAAAAAAGAAGAAAAGAAATGACGGGAGAGGGGAAATGAAAAAGAAAAATTAAAAATAATAAAGAAGAAGAATTATCTTTTTAAAAGTACAAGGATAAATAGCTTTCGTAGAAGAAAGAAAGAAAGAAAGAAAGAAGAAAGGAAGAAAAAGAAAAAAGAAAAGTAAAGAAATAACGGAAAGGGGTAAAGGAAAAAAAGAAAAAGAAAAAGAATAAGAAGAAATTTATAAGAAAAAGTACAATATAAAAGAGCTTCTTAGAAAAAAAAGGAAAAAAGAAGAGAAGAAAGAAATAGAAAGAAGAAAAGAAAGAAATGATGGGAGAGGAAAGGAAAAGTAGAAAAATAAGAAGAAGAAATCAAAGAAAAATACAACAACAAAAACTTCGTAAGAAAGAAAGCAAAAAGAAAGAAATAGAAAGAAAAAGGATGGAAGGGGAAAATAAAATGTAAAGAAATAAGAAGGAATGTTTAGAAATGTACAAGTAAAAGAGCTTCGTAGGGAAAGAAAGAAGAAAGAAAGAAAGAAAGAAGAAAGAAAAAGAAAGAAAAAATACAAAGGAAATAATTTTAAAGAGAGAATGTAATAAGTACAGATAAAGCTTCTTTAGAAAAGAAAGAAAGAAAGAAAGAAAGAAAGAGAAGAAAGAACGAAAGAACGAAAGAAGAAGAAAATATAAAAATACAAAGAAAATGTTTTAAAGAAAAGGAAATTATAAGAAAAAGTACACATAAAAGTTCTAGAAAGAAAGGAAAAGAAGGAAAGAAAGAACGGAAGAAGAAGAAAGAAAGAAAGAAGGAGGAAGGAAGAACGAAAGAAAGAAAGAAAATATTAGAAAATACAAAGAAAATGTTTTAAAGAGAAAGGATGTTAAGAAAGTACAAGATAAAAGCTTCTTAGAAAAGAAGAGAGAAAGAACGAAAGAAAGAACGGAAAGAAAGAAAGAAAGAAGAAGAAGAAAGGAAGAAAGAAACGAAAGAAAGAAAGAAATATAAATACAAAGAATGATTTTAAAGAGGAAGAACTTATAAGAAAAAGTACCAGATAAAGCTTTTTAGAAAAAAAAAAGAAAAAAGAAGAAAGAACGAAAGAAAGAAAGAAAAAAGAAAGATGCAAAAGAAAAGATGAAAAATACAAAGACAATAATTTTATATAAAAAAGAGAGAAATGAAGGAAAGAAATGAAGGAAGAAATGAAGGAAGGAAAAAGAGAGAGAGACAGGAAAAAGAAAGAAAATAAAGAAAGAAGATTAAATGAAATAACGAGACAGAGAGAGGGGGGGAGATTTGTTGGTGTTGTTTATATGCGCATATTCAACCTTAGTTCGGTTATTTATGCCGGTGATGTTTTTGTTTATATTCTTTCTTCCTGGGATATTTCAAAATAGAACTTATAGACCAATGTTATTAAAACAATTTTTTAAAGTCACTTCTTCTAATTTACACGTTTAAATTGCACCGTAACAGGTACTACCACTCGAGTAAGAACTGGAACTTCACCATAGAGCAATTTAACGTCATACCTGACACGAGAGAGCAGAGAAGAGAGAGAGAGAGCAGAGAGAGAGAGAGAGAGAGAGAGAAAGCGTCTGTGAGATAATAAATGCTGTAGATATGTGAGTGTGTGGATTGTGAACATATTATAAATATATATACAACACACACACACACGCACGCACACACACAACACACACACACACACATATATATATATATATATATATATATATATATAGAGAGAGAGAGAGAGAGAAAGAGAAAGAGAGAGAGAGAGAATCTGCCCAATTATTGAGCAAATTAATTTAATTGAGAAAGGGCTCACCCTCACCTCTCTTCTCTCTCAGTCTCTATGTATTCACACACACAACACACACACCAAAACATAATATAACTATACGTATCTATCTATCTCTTTCACTAAATCCACTAAATTTTGCCATCATGAATATTAAGCACAACCTATGCCAAACACCTAAATCTACTACTCATTTACTAATTCCACATCTTAAAACATACCTTTAAGATTTTACACGATCAAAATTGCAGAAGTTAAAATGAAAGGTTAATTATACGGATTAAGTAATTTCTCATGATGGGCAATAAATATCATTCCGACAAGAAAAAGTAAAAGTAAAGAAAAACAAGAGAAAGAAAGAAGGGTACTATTCTTTGGCAGACAGAATAATGGTGTAAGAATGAATGGAATGAAAATGAAATGATGGTAACAGAAAGGTTTTTAAATCTAAAAATAGAATATTTCTAAGAAAAAAACTAAGAATGAGTACAGTGATTCAGAGAAAGAATGAAAGAAAGAAGAGAGACTAAGGGAAAGAAATACAGAAAGAAATATCGGGGAAAGATTGTAAAAAAATAAATAAGGGAAGCGGAAAAAGGTTCATTAGAAGAAAGAAAGAAATAAGAATGAAGAAAGAAAGAAGGAAGAAGAGAAAGAAAGAATAAGATATAAGAAATAACCAAGAAAGAGGAAGAACTTCTAAGAAACAAAGAAAGAAAAAAAGAAAGAAAGAAAGAAGAAGAAAAAAAAAAGAAAGTAGAAGAAGAAAAAAGAACGACCGAGAAACATCGAAGAATGTGTAAAAAAGAAAAGAGAAAAGAAGAAACAGCGAAAAAAGGATAGAGAAAGAAGAAAGAAAGGAAAGAAAAAAAAAATAACCGAGAAAGAGAAAACACTTCTAGAAAAGAAGAAAGAAAGAAAGAACGAAGATGAAAGAAGAAGGGGCCAAAAAATGACTGACTGAAAGGAAAGAAAGGACAAAGATGACAGAAAGAAGAAAGAAAGAAAGAAAGAAGGGAAAGAAAGAAAGAAAAAATGACAGAAGATAGAAGAAAGTAGAGAAGGTAATAAGAAAAAAATTGTAAGAAAATATCCCAAGAGAAAATCAGCTCGGGGAGAAGAAAAATAATCTAAGAAAGAAAGGGGAAAAATCCTATGGAAGGAAAGAAAGATCGACTGTAAGGAAAAAGAAACAAAAAAAGAACGGGAATAAAATCTGAGCAAAGAACGCGCCGCCTTAATATCAAAAATGTTCTTATGCATTATGCGGTCAAGTCATTCTGCTTGAAAGATTAGGGGTGCATAACTTACAAGAGTGGCCCCTTGAACAGGGACGTCTACTCATCAGTTTGTTGGCTGACTGTCAGGCGGGCCATCAGTAGTGACAGTATTGGCCGGAAGTCGCATTTCTCGAAATGGAAGAGAAGAACAGGAACAAGGGACACGTGTCACGGATTAGGTCAGGGATTTGATGCTGAGCAAAATCCAAGAGGGCCCACCCGCCGGCATGCTGGGATATATTCTGGCTTGCATGAGAGCGTTCCTCGTCGTGCACTGGGGAATGAAGCGTCAGAGTCGAAATCCGGCTACCTGCCTTGTTTCATTTTACACTAATATATAGTTGACAATTTGATGTACTGTAGGTCCTTAGTTTTCGTACTAAATCATCTGCATGGCCGGACTTTCGAAGTGGTGGGCTTGTTGTTTTGTTTTACGGCAACAACTTAGGGGATAAATGCCGATAAGTTCTTGAATTAAATCAATTCTAATGGATAATACCATTTTTTAAATTACATTTTTCTATTTAAACCCATAGATGGACTCTCATAATGGAATCCACTCCGGGTCGAGTGGGCCAGGGAGCAATGGTGATGGAAAGGCGCTTCACATTCCCCAGACCTACCAGAACTGGAACCTCCCTCAGGATAGAGTCTTTAACGTCATCCTCATGTAGACCCGCAGGACCACCGGCCCTTCTAGCAGCCCATATGATAAAAAGGGTTGGGGCTTGCCATAAGGGCAATGGGTGGGGAATCATATAGGTAGATAGGGCTTGACGTGACAGCGATTGAGGAGGGCTCTCGACCGCCCGTCTATCCAAGCATAGGTCAAAGTGGAGTGCATGTTCATGAACTGCTCATCCACCTGGCACTATCCCTAAGCATCACGGGTCGCCACCCACGGCCAAAAGGTGGCCCCATTGGGGAGTCTTACCCCTCTGCATGAGGGCAGTGGCGAGTGCATTCATAACGCCCCAGCGACAGGGATTCGATAGATGCTTTGTTAGATTATTTTCATTTATTCCCAAATTATTTCCAATTATATTTGCCATCAACAAAAAAAAATTGGGGGTAAAATTACGAAAAATATCCGAAAATTAATCACAGTAGTATAATAACTTGGAATCCAAAATTTCAGGATTGGTGGATGCCCGGAATGTTTTGATTGCTCTAACTAAGTTCGGTCTGACAAACAAATGGTAAGATATTAGTTGGTTGGTTAGTGAAGATTTCGGTCATGTTCAACACTTTTATGCCGATTGACTTTTTGTTTTATTCATTCTTGATATGTTTTTCAAATATTCTTTAAAACTCAAGTTTTTTAACCATATTTTAAAAAACATTTTTTTCTATTTAACCCATAGATGGGCCAAACTGGTGCTACCACTTCGCGTGTTACTGGAGTAGGGGGTACATGGTGATAAGTGGCACTCCACATTTCCCAGAGCCCAGAATTGGAAGTCACCACTAGATGCAGATTGGGCTCGGCGTCTAGGAGTAAAGTTGGAAAAGAATATGGACATTCTGAACCACTAAACATTTGCTTTATTATATCTAATAATGGCATGGCAATGCTCGACGACACACAAGCATGAAGGCAAGGAAGAAAATCGCCTGATTCGAGTGGACAATTTATTACCGCATCCTCCATGCTCATCAGATTTAGCCGCGTTAGGATATCATCTCTTCAGGTTCCATGAAGAGGTTTGAAAAATGAGCGACTTTTTATAGTCTATTTTTGTCTGTAAAAGGGGTCTATAGTTTCATTACTACTAAAAACAACCCCCACCCAAAATTTGGAGAGTTATTTTGACATTTTAAAATCGATATAACTCTGCCAAATTTATTGTGACAATTTTGGAGCTTAAATTTTGGGAGATGTCATGTAATTATCATAATCCACACTTCAGAAATATTGATGTGGGTGGTGACATGGCCTGAATATTGACTGAATTACCAATAATCATTTGTTTGCAACAGTTATATGGTTTCAAGTAACTAATGTAATCCTTAATAAACAGTATAGCTTCGCTTTAGTTATGATATCGAGAATTCCTATCGAATATAGGATGCGTTTGACCTATAGATGATACCCCTAACAGTATTACAACCCCAAGTCAGAGGCTTGCCTGGAAAAAGCCCTGAAGGACGTGTTTCATGTTTTTCGAAATTTCCGAAAGACAGATGCGGTTTCAATGTCTACCAGACGTCACGTTCTTGGTACGTGGGATCAGGATTCCTCTACTTACAACAACGCTTCTACTTACAAAACACATTCTCTGAGTTTCTTTGGTAAATCAAGTACGGGATTAGATAAAATTATTTATAATGAAAGTGCGGGCTAAAATAATGCTGAACTGTTACCAGTGTAGAGGGCTTACCTCTTCCCCTACCAAGAACGTGAGCGTTCCTCGGTGATGACATTTGAACTGCATTCTGTCTTTCTGGGAAATTTCGAAAACATGAAACACTCCTTCAGGGCTATTATTTCCAGCAAGCTCTGACTGGGGTTGTAATACCTGTTAGGGTTTATCTATAGGTCAAACGCATCTTTATTCGATAGGGAATTCTCGATATCATAACTAACGAAGCCTTATAAACTGTTTATTAAGGATTAACTTAGTTACTTGAACCTATAACTGTTTGCAAACAAATGATTATTGGGTAATTCTATGTCAGATCATTCAGGCCATGTCACCCCACCCACTTCAATATTTCTGAAAGTGCTGATTATTATAAATTAGACAATCTCCAAATTTAACAGCTTCAATTGCAAAATGCAGGTTATATCGATTTTAAAAGTCAAATAACTCTCCAATTTGGGTGGGGGTTGTTTTTAGTAGTAATGAAACTACCTAGAACCCCTTTTACAGACAAAAAATAAGACTATTAAAAGTTCGCCATTTTCAAACCCTCTTTCATGGACCGAGAATGAATCCTGAACGCGCAAATCTGATGGAGCATGAGGATGCGGTAATAAAAATTGTCCACTCGAATTCAGGCGATTTTCTTCTTGTCCTTTATGCTTGTGTTCGCGAAGCATTCCATTGCATATCAATATCAATAAATGCAAATGTTAGGTGTAGTCAGATGTCATATCTTTTTCACTTTACTCCTAGACGGCCGTAGCCAAAATCCTGATCTAGTGGTGAACTTCCAATTCTGGAGCTCTGGGAAATGTGGAGTGCCACTTTTATCACCATTACCCCCTACCAGTACACGCGAAGTGGTAGCACAGTTATGGTCCCCTATGGGTTAAATAGAAAAAATGTTTTAAAAATATGGTTAAAACTTGAGTTTAAAGAATATTTGAAACATCAAGAATGAATAAAACAAAAAGTCATCGGCATAAAAGTGTTGACATGCCGTAAATCGAAACTAACCAACCAAACTAGAATATCTTACCATTTGTTTTGTCATCAGACCGACTAAGTGAGCAAATCAAAAAACATTCCGGGTCAAATCCGGGACCTGCAATCCTGAAATTTTGGATTCCAAAGGTTCATAACTACTGTGATTATTTCGGATTATTTTTTTACGTAATTTTATATACCCCCCCCAATTTTTTTTTTGATGTGGCAATATATTGGAAATAAATTTTGTAAATAATAGAAATTAATTCAAAATCTATCGAAAGTCCACCCTGTCGGCTGGGGGCGTTAGAATGCACCCACTGCACCTTTGCAGAGGGGTAAGACTCCCCAATGGGGCCACCTGTTGGCCGTGGGTGGGCGACCCGTATGCTTAGGGATAGAGCCCAGGTGGAAGAGCAGTTCATGACATGCAATACTCCACTGGACCTATCTTGGGATAGACGGGCGGTCGGAGAGGCCCCCTCAATCAATCGCGCTGGGTCACGTCAAGCCCTATCACCTATATGATCTTCCCCAACCCTATTGCCCTTATGGCAAGCCCCAATTCCCTTTTTATCATATGGGTGCTAGAAGGCGGTGGCTGCGGGTCTACATGTCCTGGGAATGACGTTAAACCGTCTATCTGATGGTGACGGTTTCCAGTTGGAGTCTGGGAATGTAGCGCCCTTTCATTCACCATTGTCTGGCCCTCTGACCGGCGCAGTGTAAGTACCTGTTAGGTCCCAATCTATGGGTTCTAAATTACGGAAAAATGTATTTAAAAGGAAACATTGATATTATCCATTAAGAATTGATTTATATCAAAACTTTATCGGCATTAATGACCAACTGTTAGGTTGATATCCGTTATAAACCAACAAACAACCAACCAAGCCAACCACTATCGAAAGTCCGCCATGAAATAAAAATGATTTTTTCTGTACGAAAACTAAGGACCTACATACATCAAATTGTCAACTATATATAGTGTAAAATTGAAACAAGCAGGTAAAGCCGGATTTTCGAACTCTGACCTTCATTCGCTAAAGTGCACCGAACGAAGGAACGCTCTCATGCAAGCCAGGAATATATCCAGCATGCCGTCTGATTTTGTTCGCCATCAATTTGGATGTTTGCTCAAGCATCAAATCCCGACACTAATCCGTGACACGTGAAGATCTCTCCCTTTGATTCCCTTCGATTCTTCCTCTTCAAAATGCCCGGGAAAATGCGACTTCCGGCCAATAATGTCACTACTGATGGCCGCCAATGACAGTCGGCCAACAAACTGAGAGTAGACGTCCCGGGTTCAAGGGCCCTGTAAGTTATCACCCCTAATCTTTCAGAAGAATGACCTTGACCGGCATTAATGCATTAAACATTTTGATATTTAGGTGTTCTGTTCTCTTCTTTTGGTTCTTTTTTATTCCGTTCTTTTTTTTTTTTTCTTTTCCTTACAGTCGATTTTCTTTCCTTCCATAGGATCTTTTTCCCCTTTCTTCTTTAGATATTTTTCTTCTCCTCAGAAGCTGTTTTTCTTCGGATATTTTCTTACAACTTCTTTTCTACTTTTTTACTTTCTTTCATCTTTCTGTCATTTCTTTTTTCTTTCTTCCCTTCTTTCTTTTTTCTTTCCCTTCTTTCTGTCACTTTGTCCTTTCTTTCTTTCAGTCAGTCATTTTTGCCCTTTCTTTCTTTCATTCTTTCTTTCTTCTTTCTTCTTTCTTTCTTAGAAGTGTTTTCTCTTTCTCGGTTATTTTTTTTTTCTTTCTTTCTTTTCTTCTTCTCTATCCTCTTTTTCGCTGATTTACTTCTTTCTCTTTTCTTTTTTACACATTTCTCGATGTTTCGGTGTTTCTTTCTTTCTTTCTTTCTTACTTTCTTTTTTTTTTCTTTCTTTCTTTCTTTCTTTTTCTTTCTTTCTTCTTTGTTCTTTAGAAGTTTTTTCTTCTCTTTCTTGGTTATTTTCTTATATCTTTCTTTCTTTCTTTCTTTCTTTCCTTCTTTCTTTCTTTCATCTTATTTTCTTTCTTTCTTTCTAATGAACTTTTTCCTCTCCCTTATTTATTTTTTTACATCTTTCCCTCGATATTTCTTTCTGTATTTCCTTTCCCCTTAGTTCTCTCTTTCTTTCTTTCTTTCTTTCTCTGAATCACTGTACTCATTCTTAGTTTTTTTCTTAGAATATTCTATTTTTAGATTTAAAAACCTTTCTGTTACCATCATTCATTTTTTCATTCATTCATTCTTAACACATTTATTTCGTGTCTGCCAAAGAATAGTACCCTTCTTTCTTTCTCTTTTTCTTTCCTTTATCTTTTTCTCTGTCGGATGATATTTTTCATCATGAGAAATTCTTTAATCCGTATAAATTACTCTTTCATTTTTACTTCTGCCAATTTGATTCGTGGTAAATCTTAAAGGTATGTTTAGATGTGGAATTAAATTGAGTTAGTAGATTTTAGGTGTTTTGTAGCATAGGTTGTGCTTAATATTACATGATCGGCAAAATTTAGTGGATTTAGTGAAAGAGATAGATAGATACGTATAGATATATATGTATTTAGGTGTGTGTGTGTGTGTGTGAATACATAGAGAAACTGAGAGAGAAAGAGAGGTGGAGGGTGAGCACCTTTCTCAAATTAAATTAATTTGCTCAATAATTAGGGCAGATTTCTCTCTCTCTCTCTTTCTCTTTCTCTCTCTCTCTCTCTCTTATATATATATATATATTATATATATATATGTGTGTGTGTGTGTGTGTGTGTGTGTGCGTGCGTGTGTGTGTGTGTTTGTATATATTTATATATGTTCACACTCACACACTCACATATACACACATTTATTATCTCACAGACGCTTCTCTCTCTCTCTCTCTCTCTCTCTCTCTCTCTCTCTCTCTCTCTCTCTCGTGTCCAGGTTATGACGTTAAATTGCCTCTAGTGGTGAAGTTCCAGTTCTTACTC
>CM042149.1:120631419-120646419 GCA_023376005.1 Doryteuthis pealeii
GGAAATGATTTTACAATAGAAATGTATTGAACATGTTTTGCCTATATAGAAATGCATTGAAAATAAGTTCACTATAGAAATGCATTGAAAATGTTGTCTCTATATAGAAATGCATTGAAACTGATTTCACTATAGAAAATAATTAAAAATGTTTTCTCCATGTAGAAATGCATTGAAAATTATTTTGCTATAGAAATTCATTGAAATGGTGTTACTCTGTTTCGTCTAACCGCTGTAGTTTCTACAGAAATGAATAGGAGGTATTACTTTCTGAGCACCCCTCATACATATGTGCATAAAAACTGTCATATATTCCTATAGATAAACGTTATGTATATACATGCCCATTTAAAGACCTTATTCTTCATTCATACTTAAGGCTCGTTTACTTTGCTTCATTGAAGAAATTGCTGGGTTTATTTTATTTTATTTTTCCTGGAACGCTGAAAAATCTCTCATAAATCACACGAACGATTTGAAACATTTTGTGTGGTTTTTTTCCCTCCTTTCGGAAAGAAAGACGACCGCCATTTTTGAAATCGAAGTCACAGCACAAAAACCAACAAACATTTATGCATCAAAAAGGCAAGTATCACGGAATCGAATTATCGCAAAATCTCGAACACTACAAGAGAATCTCGCTTGCTGCGGGCGTTTGGACTCCTGCTACGGTTTGCTGTGTCCTGCATCGGCCAAGGAAGGTTGTCGGGTCGGCTGGAGAATAATTCAATAAGTAGCGCCCCCTACCCTACAACTGAATGTCGACTAACATTACATTTCCGTAACTCAATTTATCTCACCGTAACCAAGATTTTATTGCTGTCTTCACCTTTAACTGACCGATGACTTCAGGCTTTTCAAATCTCTCCTAACAAAATTTCTATCGCACTGGAAACAGATGCAATTTTTTGCTTTATTATTATTATTATTATTATTATTATTTATTATTATTATTATTGCTGTTGTTTTTTGACGCTTGATATGGAAGCAAAGAAGTTACAAAAAATAAAAAATAAGAGAGTACAAGAAATACCAATGCAAGAAGCATAGAAGTAAGACAAAAAAAAGCAACTGTGAAAGCAAGAACACGATAACCCATTATAATTCTTCTTCTTCTTCTTCTTCTTCTTCTTCTTCTTCTTCTTCTTCTTCTTATTATTATTATTATTATTATTATTATTGTTGTTGTTGTTGTTGATTTTTATACGCATGATATGGAAGAAGTTAAAAAAAAAAGAAGAAAGAAAGAGCCAAGAAATACCAATGCAAGAAACTATTGTTGTTATTTCTGTTTGTTTTTTTTTTTTAGCTTGATATGGAAGCAAAGAAGCTACAAAAAAAGAAAAAAAAAAAAAAAAAAAAGAGCTCAAGAAATACCAATGTAAGAAGGATGAAAGTAAGGAAAAGAAAAACCAATATGAAAGTAAGGAAGCGATAAAAAGCAGCCTCCCAATCCCCCTTCAAAAAAACGAGACCTTATTGGAATCCATCTCAGTGTAAACATCACTCGTGAAATCCATCAAGGTGACAATGGCATTTTATGGCCTTAATATGAACACAGTTTATCGTATCCCCCACTACAGGGCAATGGCAAGCAACTTCGTCATTCAGATCAATCCGGAAATGTACAGTATTTACCCAAACGCCTCCACAAAGAGCAGGAAGCGACACAAGGTCAAATATTAAGTGGGGTACCGCTGCTTCAAATTCAGAACTTTCCTCTTGCTAGACCGGTTGCCTAACAATGGTGAGAGGACACAGACTGTTCTTATAATAACCCATTGGTTGTATTTATCCCAATATCCCCATCACGTCAGAGTGCGACACAAGGTCAATTTTAAGTAGAGCACAGCTGCTTTGAAATTCAGAATTTTCCTCTTGCTAGACCGGTTGTGCAACTGTTACGATTCTTGGCGCCATTTTAGGCGTTTGTGTCTCCTATCTGTAAATGCAATGGTAGTAAAGGATATATATAAAAAAAACTAAAACAAAAAGGGGACAATACTAATTTTGACATAAATGTTGGCAGTAATGATAAGGTTAAGAATTAGATTATGAATAACAAAATAATAACAATAATAAAAATATTAATAAAAATAGGATAAATGAAAATAACATTATTATAAATTCTAATACTGAATTAAATAATTTAATATTTCTGAATGGAAGCACCCACCTTATATCAAAATAGGGGGTGTGTTGAGATTTTTGTATATAGTGTGTGTGTTAAAAGCCCACTCATATATATAGACTCGCCGAGAACCATATTATCAACCTCTTGACCAATTACTGGCAGTACTCTGCTGCTGAAATAATACTTAAACTGAGTATACTGAGCATACTGGCCTACTTACTTTGAACCTTCGTGGACGACGGACGTAGGATTGTATCACTGGACTTTTACCAATACGCTGGATAGGACTTATTCGCAGGATAGGACTTATACACTTACAAAAAGATTCCATAACTCAGGACTTACTTACTTAAGCCCTTTTCAACTGGCCAAGGATGGCATTTAAAAACTCAACACTCAGTAGAATCCAGTTGTAGTCCTTGGAATCCCAAGTAGAACAAGAGTGGACGTGTAGCAGAAAATCCAGTCGTAGTCCTTCTTGTATTAAATCAATTTAGCAGCCGATTTCAAGACAATTACCAACGACTTTAAATGCATCCTATGTTGTTTTCCATAGATCTGCTCCTTATTTTGGTAATGTCCATAAATATAAGTGGCAATTTTAACCAAGATAGTAACCAAGACAAGAAAACCTAGTCTATCGTACTAATGATCCATAGTTTGTATGTACCCAATTTCTCCATCAATGATGGGTTACGATATAAAGTCAATTTTCATCGGAGTACAACTGCTTTGAATTCAGTTTTCCTAGATTGGTTGCTATACCATAGCTAGAGAGTCCTCTCAGTCTCACCGTTAACCAATAATTTGTATTTACCCAACCTCTCCACTATGGACAGTTTAAGACACAAGGTCAGTTTACAACTGATTTGAATTCAGTTTCCATCTCCTCTACTTGTTATCTTGTCAAGGCTAGACAATCCAATGTTCCCTACTATTTCTTTTGAAAGGTCTAAAAATTCAAGATAATATCAATCCTTTGCAAGTCTCTCCAGCAAACGAAATGCAATTCCTTTCCCAACCGAACACGCCATTCTCACTTCAAATAGCAGTCGTCAGATTTCACTTGCTATCCAAACACTTTCTTCCTCACTCCCTGTGTCAGCGAGAGTCCGTCTTATTTCTGCTCGGTCGGCTGCGCTTATGCAAATTCCGATATACCTCATCAGGGTTGGGAGATCATTCCAGCTACGAAGAGGTAGCGAGTTCGAATACCCTTAGCCACTCGCCACACTCTTCCCCCTCGCCACAGGCCAAACATATCCTGACGCGCTTTGTTTGTGGGGGCTGGGAATCCGCTAGTTCATAGGGCTGCCTTTCAATTTCGTCACACTATTGAACCAAAGTTTATATATTCCCAAACCTTCAGCCATGGGGAGGTTGTGAAACAGGGTCACTTTTTAAGTAGACTACAGCTGGTTTCAATTCAGAGTTTTCCCTCACCTAGATTTGTTGCCTTATCGAGGCAATATAACCCTATCTGCCCTACTATTTAACTATAGATCGTTTTTGAATGAACCTTGAGCCTTAAAGTCTGTCAGTTCATTGCTCTATCGCTGAGCTCAGATGAAAATGAGTGCAGTAAGTCTAACTCCTGGACATGACGGTGTTTAGAAAGATGAGTTAACTTTTCAATAAGCGCTCTCTTTCAATATAGCCAAGTGCGTCTTCCAGATGTATTTTTTCATAGGTAGCAATACTTTCGGGTCACCTCTTCTACAAATCAATGAAAATAAATAGTTAATTTTTGACAGTTTAATACCAAAATCCTTAACGAACCTTTTTTATGGGTATACACCCGCAGTGATGCTGTTAGCTTTTTAATTTAGTGCATCATGGGACTCACATATTTGTTTTGAACCAGTCCCAGGGAAAATTTATGGGTCCCAACAAAAACCATCAAACCCCTACCTTGTAACCTATACTATGTAATACGTTTTTAAGAAAGTATTGTAAGCTTGAAATGGTTAGGGAAGAAAAAGAAAATACTGGGGCGCATCGATAACGATTATACTGCATCCTTTTAGATTTTTGTGCGTCAGGACGCAGGACGCAGGAAGCTAACCTATCAACATCTCTGCAACCGGCCTCATGTTTGAATGAACAAAAAGCTCATGTTTGAATGTTTGAAATGAACCTTGAGCCTAAAGGCCCGTCGTTCATTGCTCTAAAAGTCAACAAGACCTAGACATGAGGGTATTTTGAAAAATGGATTATTTGTAGCGCCTCATTTAAATATGACCAGGTGTAAATGAACCTTGAGCCTAAAGGCCCGTCGGTTCATTGCTCTAATCACTGAGGCTCAGATGTGCCCGCAGAAGCGAGTGCAGTAACTCTAGCACGTAATGAATTAGAGTCAAAAAATATTGAACATTTTCTGCTGAGATTTTAATTATTACTGTCAGACTTGTCAGTGAATTATTTAAATTGGACAGTCAATAATTAAAGCTTGTTTAGAACGGCGCTTTGAAAACGGAACAAATGTGTTGTGCTGTAGACAGTTTATGGGTTCGATAACGTAAACAAACCCAATTAAACACAAACAAACAAAAACGAAGAGAAAACTTCCCTCTTGCGTCGGAATAACGCTACTCATCACCAAAATTCAATTAGCAAGACTGTTTGTACGTCTTTTACTAAGGAGAATCAATCATAAGCTTTTGAGTAACAAACTGTCTGTCGAGTGATGGGTAAATCTATTTTGACTTCATTGCTATTATAATGATGTATTAAGGGACCGGTTTAGCTCAGTCGGTAGAGCGTTCGGCTAATAATTACAAGGTTCCTCGTTCGATATCGGCCATCGCCAACTCAGCGTATGAGTAGCACAGGGATCTGTGCGGTAAAGTGGGGAGATGATGGTAGGTGTGGCGCTCCACCTCAGACGCTAAAAATAATCTCCCTCGTCTAGCGTTGGTGAAAAGGGGATAGTCTCCCTCGCTGATTTGCTGATACCGACTTTAGCCCCCTCCCGACAACTTTATTTTTTTATTAGGGTGTATCAGAATATTTTTGTTTTTTTGGTAGTCCTTTACATTAAGGGACTCAGTCGGTAGAGCATTTGCCCTAGAAAAGAAAGCTGTATTTATAAAATAGTTCGATACCGGTCCTCGTCAACATGGCGCATGAGTAGCAAAGATTGGGGTAATTTGATATGTGCGGTAAAGTGATAAGCTGGTGCTCTCCAACGTGGTAAAGTAATCTCCCTGGTCTAGCACTAGCGAAAAGGGGATAGGCTCCCTCGCTGTCCGGTTGATACTGACAATAGGCTACTCCACTAACTTTACTTTTTTTACTTTAACATTTTGTCCTTAGTCAAATTCACATACTGTTTACGACTATGCAATAGGGGGTATTTGTCTCATACCCCACTTGTATGGGCTGGGCACAAGGCCTCGTTTTAACATGGGCCCACCCACAAGCCGAAGTTGATGGGTGAGAAAGAACAAAAATTGCGTCGATCCCGTCGGCATTCTCCCACAAGGGGGCGCCTCAGGCGCTGGGCAATAAACCCAGCCCTGCCTCCAAGGGGACAGGTATTGCCTGGGGGATAGCCCCCTGGGATCGACGCTATTATTTGTACTTTAACCTGATCCAGTGGCCGAAGCACACTGGGCTCCCCGAGGGGATTAGGTAAGTATCAAAGCATAGTATCCGGAACAGATACTACACTTTGATCCCCATGCAATAGTCTTAGTTATTGTACCCATGAAGTTACAACGCCTCCTGTGACTGGGAAGTCCAATGTTCAAAAAACATTCGTGACCACAGATGTCGCATGTAAAGGCTATCCCTGAAGATGTTGATGTGTTGGTGCTTTGTTGCCGCCGCTTTTTTCTGAACTTCTTTGCTTCATGGTGTTGCGTCAAGGTGGCTTCGGACATGAACAGTCCTCTACGGAGAGCCTTAACGTGAGGATTAATTATAGCATCATATATATTAGGGTACTTTCCTCATATTAGGGTAGGTAAAATAGATTTTCGTTTTTTTTGCTTAAAATGTATTCCAGTCAGACATCTAAAGAGTATGACTTTATGATATTATCAACACACACACACACACACACACACACACACACACACATATATATATATATACATATACATATATGTATATATTTGGGTAATAGTAAATACATATGGGTAAATAGTAGGACAGTCAGGATGATTATCTCAATAAAAAAAAAATTAGTTTTCACAATTCCAAAAATGTTATTTACAAAAAAATATAAATAAATATATAAAAAAAAAATCAGAATCTATTTCTTAAATATGATTTTGAATATTTCTTAATAAACAAAAAATACGGCTAATCAAAAAGTAAGGTGCCATTTATTTCCATAGAAAGATTTTAAAAACTGATTTTTTATTTTTACATTATTTTTTGTAATTTAATTTATATTAATATCTTTTTTTATGTTTCTTAACAATTACATTAAGTAAATTATTTAAATTATATACTTGAAGTATACGATTCAAATATTTGACATAATGTAATTGTTTAAAATAGTAAATCAAAATTTATTTTAAATTTACGGATGTTAAAATATATTACCATTTAAAAATTAAAAAGAAAATTTCTAATTCAATTTTATAAGAAATATTGGCATTTATTATTTCTGTAAATAAAATAAAGAATAATTTTTATCTTTTAGTTCATCCATAATTTCAAAACAACGCACACTAAAACTGGTTCCCGTCTTTATTTACATTCCATGTAAAAAAAAAGTCGACAATATGTCATATAGAATTGGTATATTGTCTTTCTATTTAAAGGTAATCTTTTATTTTATTTTTTTTTGAATTCATGTAATTTAAAATTAATTGAAATAATCTTGTTTATAAATAGTTCCTATTTAGATTAATTGATTTTTGGGAGATTTTTAAAAATCGGAGATTGAGTTTTTTCAACTGATTATTAATAATGGCATATTTTTTCAAAATGAAATTATATGTATCAAAAAGTTTTAAAACTGGTTTGAATGGAAAAATAAGCATTTTCTTTTGATTGTGATTAATTTTCATGCATTATCTAGCGATTGAAGCTATGTTTTTTTAATGAAAAGAATGTATCTAAATATTCTTAAATCGTTTTAAATTTTACAGTGAAAACTGCGCGCAACTCCATTGGATGTCCCTAGTAAGTACAGTTAGTAAACTTTAACTAAAGTTACTCTACGTTCTCAGTTTTTGATAATAACCTTCTTACAACCTGTATGTAATATGGATAAGTATTACTTACGAATATTCTGAATTTTAATGAAACGACTTTACATACAAGGTGTGTCATAAAAGTATCGAAATTGAAGCTGTATTTACAAAGATAGCAATTAACAATGAATGAAACGTTAATTCCAGAGAGAGAGAGAGAGAGAGAGAGAAGAGAGAGAGAGAGAGAGAGAGAGAGAGAGAGAGAGAGAGAGAGAGAGAGATTGTGAGATAAATATGTGTATGTGTGAGTGTGTGAACATACATATACAAGGTGTGCAAAAAAATATCGAGATTTTTTTAATTTTGACACACCTTGTATTCTGAAAAAATAACGTTCCATTCATTATCATTTCTATCTTTATAAATACAGCTTTAAATGTGGTACTTTTTGACACCTTGAATTCTAAAAAAACATAATGAAATGAACGTTATTTTTTCAGAATAGTGTATCAAAAAGTACAAAATATCTCGATACTTTTTTGACACACCTTGTATTTATTCAAGAAATAACCGTCTTACAAACCGGGTGTAATGTGGTTAAGGACTTCTAGTAAACCTTAACAAAAGCAATACTACGTCTTTCATCTATATATTAATACTCGTCTTTCATAGTTGCAAAACCGCTATCATCTTGCAACACACTCTGGTTAAAAATGACACCGTTCAAACAGTCCAAATTGAAATGCAAAAGGGTAAATCCTGAATATCTGGTGTTGCTTATCCTCCGAATTCTTATTTCTTATGAGTGTTGTCACCTCAACTAAATAATGGACCGTTACAATTTTATCATAAAGAAAGAAAGGGAAGAAAAAGGTATGCTACACAGTAAAATATGGTAAAGAAACAGACTAGGAGAAAGACAGACAGACGGAATGAGCACGCGGAAACGATAACGATAATCTGTTTCAATCGTATACAATGAAAAGATTAAAGAAGAAAGAAACAAAAAAAAGTGTGAGAGAGTTAAATCTAGATTAGGGCCGGTTTAGCTCAGTCGGTAGAGTGTCCGGCTAGGAATCACTTGGTTCCTGGTTCGATACCGGTCCTCGCCCACCCAACATATTGGTAGCACAGGGATCTGTGTGGTAAAGTAAGGAGTTGATGGTAGGTTTGGCGCTTTGACTCAGACGCAAAAACAATCTCCTTGGTCTGGAACTAGTGAAAAGGGGATAGACTCCCACGCTATCTGGCTCATACCAAATTTAGGCCAGCCCGACCACTTTACTTACTTTTACCTATTAAACTATTTTGCAATAGCTCTAAAGTAAGCACATCAAATTTTGTGATAATTAAATTATCATACTGTGGTATATCCACAGATCCTGCTAGCATATACTATTATATAATAATTCTGTATTGAACAAGTTCAAAAATGAGAAAGTAAGTCAGACTTCACCAAAATATGACGTTGAAAAGACTATGTCTTCTTAATTTACACAAAGAAAGTGTTAAAATGTATTTAACTTGTGTCCAGGTCTTGTAACATGAAGACTAAAGAAAACTGAACACACGGCAGAGTTTGCAGTCAGGGCGAAATTTATTGCCTCACATAAGGTCGAAACGTGTTTTCTTAAGAATGTACTGCCTTCATGGAGACAATCAATATTGACTCGAGGAGATGGTACACAACGTGTACGCGCGTGTACGTGTGTATGTGTGTGTGTGTGACATTTAGATGACATGCGGAACCCAGGAGGATAAAGGAGAATTATTCAGTCAGAAACCATCGATTTCCGGTGACACGACTGGGACACCCACGACCAGCGAGTCAATAATTTCTCGAAGTATCATGCTCATCTATCTATCTATCTATCTATCTATCTAATTTCACATCTATGTATGTATATATTTTTCTATCTATTTCATCTATCTATCTATCTATCTATCTATCTATCCCAGTTCATATCTATCTCAATTCATAACTATCTATCTACCTCATTTCATATCTATCTCATTTCATATCTATTTTATTTCATATCTATCCCGGTTCATATCTATCTATCTATCTATCTATCTATCTATCTATCTATCCCAGTTCTTATCTGTATATCTATCGACCTTTCTATCTATCTCAATTAATATCTATCCCATTTCAAAAAGGGAAGGGAATGATGGCGACACAGATTTCTTTGACATCGCCGCTGGAGTCCTACAAGGAGATACATTAGCACCATATATATGTATAATATGCCTAGACTATGTACTCCGAACATCATTAGATACCATAAAAGAAAAAGGTTTCACACTAAGAACGGCAAAAATCAGGTGATATCCCGCACAAACGGTCACAGATGCAGACTATGCTGATGACCTCGCGCTTCTTGCAGGTACACCGGCACAGGCACAGTCACTACTACATAGCTTGGAGGAGGCAGCAAAGAACATCGGTCTCTATGTGAACGCTGATAAAACTGAGTTCATGAATTTCAAAAAGAAAGGAGACATCTCCACACTTGACGGTAAGCCTCTTAAGCCAGTAGAGCAATTCACATACCTAGGTAGTAACATCTCATCCACAGAGAGCAATATTAATACGCGAATAGGAAAGGCATGGTTAGCCACAAACAAATTATCAGTCATATGGAAATCAGATCTCACTGACAAGCTAAAGTGACAATTCTTCAAGGCTGTGGTTATATCAGTGCTGCAGTATGGCTGCACCTGAGATGGAGTGCCATGCCAACCATTAGCTCCTTACTTTACCGCACAGATCCCAGTGCTACTCATACGCTGAGTTGGCCAGGACCGGTATCGAACTAAGAACCTTGCGGTTTCTAGCCGAACACTTTACCGACTGAGCTAAACTGTTCCCTTAGAAATACCTCTTCATTATTTTTTTACCTAGGTAATGCCAAGAACTCTTGCAAGTTGATCAATAAGAAAAGTTGGTTTAGAATAGTCGGTGTAGTTATATTTTGGCTATCGAGTGACATGGACGTTGCAAAAAAAAAAAAAAAAAAAAACAAACAAAAACACACAAAAAAACAATAGCGAGTATCAAATTGCATTCTGGGTAGTGTGCCAGGACAGACGTTTGTTTTAAAGACAGGAGAATAACAGAAGCAATATTAGGGATTCCTTTGTGGTTTGCAGGGAATACACATAGAAATGGTAAAAGTTTTTGAAATAACCAACATTTTTAAAAGCACGTGGTGTAATGGTTAGAATCGTAGGAAATGGACTCGTCAACCCGAGTTCAGTTCCTGGATGAAGATGTTTGCATTTCAGATGTCGCTAATACCCTTGGGAAAGGTATGAATCCTATTCTCCCTCTAGCTATGGGCAAATAGCAGGATCTTCAAAATAGAATATGCAGAGACTAGTGGATTTTATGGCATGCCAAACTTTTGTTATATATATTTACCAACCCTTCCGCACGAGCAGGATGTGACACAAGGTTAATTTCTTAAGCAGAGTTTAACAGGTTTGAATTCAGTTTTCCTTTTCCTAGACTAGTTACCCTACCCATGATTAAAGAGCCCAGTCTGTCCTGCAAATTGCCCATAGCTGGAGGGAGAATTGGATTCATACCTTTTCCAAGGGTATCAGCGACATGTGAAATACAAACAGTTTCGTCCAGGAACTGAACTCGGGTCGACAAGTCCATTTCATACGACTCTAACCATTACACCACGCGCTTTTAAAACTTTTGTTATATACCCTTCTAACATAGTCGAGCATATTATGGAGGAGAGAGACAAACACAGAGATGATAATAAGTGATAGTCTTACATTACATTCTGATTACTTCGTCTACTAGTTTGGACGCCATTTTCTCTGGTTGGGCTTTCTGTTAAGGGTTGGTTATTCTTCTGTTGATTTTTCTTCGAGTTGGTTCGGAAATATCAAAGTGCTAGGGTTTGACGTGACTGACCAATTGATCACAGATGTCTCCCTGATCGACTGTGGAGCACAAGCAAAGGTCAAAGTGGTGTGTTTCCTGTCATGGGCGACGCAACCACCAGGATCCCGTACTTAAGTATCATGGCTCGCTATTTACGGCCAACATGTGGCCTTACTAGGGTGATGTTAGTCCTCTGCCAACGTTAAAGAGCCCAGTCTGCCCTACTATTTATCTGGAAGGAGAGTAGGATTCATACCTTTCCCAAGGGTATTAGCGCTAAGTGAAATGCAATTACCACATCCAGGATTTGAACTCGGGGCGACGAGTCAATTTCCCATGACTTTAACCATTACACCACTCGCTTCCAACTTGAACCAATATAACTGTGTAAAAAGTATTAGATAGGAATTGATAGAAAATAGTAATAGACGGAAATACCTGATACCATATAACAATGTGAAAATAATCGGTATGATATGTTTAACCAACCCCTACGCTCAAGCAGGATAGGACTAAGTAATTATGGGGTATTAGTGGCTTTGGGTGTTTTAAGGTTAAATGAAGGTATCTGAATATTCTGGGTGCGTGTTCCTCAGGTTTTCTTTTAACTCCATCTCACAATGGTGGGCGCACTGAAAAGAAGGCATTCAAAGAACGAGAAAGGAAAGAGACAAAGGCAAGATGTAGTTTTATGACGTAGGCTTTATTGAACGGGGTATAGTCGGCTGTAGTGAGGGGAAATGCCCCCTGGCTAGTAGAAACGACTACACTCAGTTGCGGCCTAAATTCAAATGACCGAATTATTCTTTTGGGGGTAGGGAGTCAGTCCTTTTTCTCAGACATGCGCAAAGGGTTCTTCCGTCCAAGGCTCCATGGGAGCTTGTTGTTTTATTTTATTTTATTTTCATTTTCGTTTTTTTATCCCCACAGGACCCCAGGTCAGTCTTCTTTTAATCAGAGTTTAACAGGTTTGAATTCAGAGTTCTTTCTCCTAGACCGGTTGTCCTAAAGACCCTAATCACTCCTACTAGCTGGATGCAGAATAGTTGGATGCAGACCTTTTGCAAGGGTATTAGCGCTATACGAAATGTGTACTCGTGTCACCGTGCCCATTTTCTACGACGGTAACCATTACATAACGGTTGTCTCCACAATAAGTTTTATTATAAATCTCTATTTTATTTTCCATAATTTAGACAGTTTCCTGCCCTCTTCCTAAGTAAACGTCGATTTGAATAAAGATTTATTGCCTTGCTGCTGATTCTTAAAACCGGCGGTGTAGGTTGAACTGTGTCCCTTGTCATTTATTTACCTTGTCATTTCGAGTTCGATATATTGCCCACACAACACCGGTCTAAAATATCCGATCATTAAAAGCGAATAAGCAAAGAATAATAAGAAATGAATAGAGAATAAATAATGATAGTAACAAAGAGCTGAAAGAAGTCGGTAGAGCGTTCGGCTAGAAACCACAAGGTTCCTACTTCGATACCGGTCCTCGCCAACTCAGCGTATGAGTAGCACAGGGATCTGTGCGGTAAAGTAAGGAGCTGATGGTAGGTGTGGCGCTCCACCTCGGACGCCAAAACAATCTCCTTGGTCTAGCGCTATTGAAAAGGGGGTTGACTCCCTCGCTGATTGGCTGATACCGACTTTAGGCCGCCCCGACGAATTTACTTACTTATAGACGTAAAGAAAAATCGTGAAAAAGGAAAAAAAAAAAGAAAGATATATAATAATAATAATAATAATAATAATAATAATAAATCAAACGTATAAAATTCTCTGGGACTTCGAGATAGAGACGGATCACCCTATCCCAGCCAGGAGACCAGACCTAGTGTTCAAGTGTCAACTGGTGGACTTTGCGGTCCCAGCAGATCACATGGTGAAGCTGAAGGAAAATGAAAAGATGGATAAATACCTGGACCTTGCCAGAGAATTGAAAAAAGCTGTGGAACATGAGAGTGAAAGTGATACCAATTGTAGTAGGTGCACTTGGAACGGTCCCAATAAACTTGGAAAAAAGACTGGAGGATCTAGATATCAGAGGAAGAATTGAGACCACCTAGACTACTGCACTGCTGCAATCAGCTAGAATACTCAGAAGAGTCCTGTAGACCTGAGGAGACCTGTTGTCACTCAGACTTCCAGTGGAATACCGTCAGCTAACAATGATGTGAAAAACTCAAAAGGAGTGAAAAGAATAAGATAACAACAGAAGAAAGAAAACCGAATTTTGATAATTTTTACCCAACCAACGTGACTGTCGTAACAGGGAAAAAGTGAAACCGATTTTGCTAATTGCTTTCGACAGATTCTCCATTTATATTGACAGCACAAAAGAGAATGGGTTTGTTTGGCTTTAACGTTAGTCCAAGTAATAAAAGCGAGAATAACGGTTATTCTGGAAGGAAATAAAAGAAAAACTCAATGAAAATCGTATTGAAATATTTGCAATAAAAGAAAAAAAAAGAAAGGTTACAGATGCACCCGTTATTCTAACAAAGGCTGGCTGGTTTTATGGCATGACAAAACATCCCGGGTTATTTAATAATTGGAGGCCATTGTGTAATGGTTAGAGTCGTAGGAAATTGGGCACCTTAACCTTGGTTAGACAACCAGTCTAGGAGATGGAAAACTCTGAATTCAAACCTGTGTGGTCACTAGTAGAATAGGCTCAGTCCTAATTAGTGATCTATTTCACTAATATTGTTGTATACCCTTTCTTACTTCTTACTTCTGATCGTATTTTCTTCTGATCGTCTTGGTATATCTTCTAACATCTTGACTTGGTCTGGTCTAGCGTCTCGGATCTCCTAAGGTCTGGTTTTCTATTGCTATGTTCTTGCTGGCTAGTCGTCCTGGATTCATTTCTTAGTCTTGTTACCCAGACATTCATCAACTACAAGAATATATTACTTATATAAACTTTTATTTTCTTAACTATACATTTCATGTAACTAAATATCTGACTAACATAGCGCGCGTGAGTTCCAGTTTTAGGCTGGACCTAAAATGGTCGACTTCTCTGCCTGACGTCTAACTGAAAACTGGGGACCGAACAGGTCCCGCGTGACTTCACGTATTTTGGCGGGTTTCTGCAATTTTCCATTGAAGGACCCGGCCATGGTAGGAAAAGGGTCATTCCCTCAGAATTACAGGGGACCGACAATAATCTTATGCAACCGCATAGATTATGTAACAATATAATGCTTAAGTCATTATTTCTTTTGTTGCAAGCGATCATATACGAGGATCATTCAATAAACAAGGGGTTGCCAATTGGAAACGCTGTTTATAGTTGCACCCATTTCGAAGAAAATCAGTATTAAGGGGTCTTTAAATACCCCTTCACTAATTATTATAACAAACGCCGGCTGGTTTTATGGCATGACCAAACATGCTGGGTTATTTAATGCTGAAGACATTCTTTATTTTGCGAGCAATTACATATGAGGGACATTGAATAAATCAGTTGAATTTTGACAAAGGATTTGGTAATTGTAAGCACTAGTTTGAAGGCATGACAAAACAGGATTTGGATTATTCGGACTATTGACCTCATCTTTATTGTTATCTGTACAACGTTTCGGCCGATGTGCCCTCTGGCCTTTTTCAGGCATTTCTCATCAGACCCGGGAGCATTCTCGAACTCGCGAACCTTAGATAACTGCCAGTTAGAACCGCCTTTATCCAGCCATGGTTAGCGGAATGAGAACTGGATACCCACGTGGATTGAATAAAGTATTGGATTCAAAGTTCCGTTATGGCTCCCGATTACGAAAAGAAGGTCCCAGATTTCGAAAAGA
>CM042149.1:120651419-120685311 GCA_023376005.1 Doryteuthis pealeii
GCATAGTTCGCCGTACTATTTACTCATAATTGGATTCATACCCTTCCCAAGGGTATTAGTGCTATATGAAAATTCTGCGTCCAGAATTTGAACTAGTTTCACCGTGTTCATTTTCTTTGACGGCAACCATTAGACCACGGGCACCTCCATTGGTGTTATATAACAAGTTTAGATTATTTTGGCCAGGCTTGCACATCAGACAATCCTTGAGACCATCAATTCAGGATTCAACTACGTTAGCAGATTTTGGTACTTAATTTGAGAGTTTTCTTCAGTTCTCAAATTTGTCGTTAGATCCAGACATACAATATTCCCTTAATCTTTTTTTACCCAAGCTTTGTGGAAAATATTGAACTTATCTAGATTCTTTTCTGTAACTTTTTCTTCTTAAACATATTTGTTAATAATGCCTAATCTTTATGTTATATTTACTTTTCGAATTTTGTTTTTTTAATTATTTTTACTAGCAAATATATGCACCCTCCGGGTGCAAGTATTAATGTCATAAAATATTATATTAAATTAGAAAGTCTAAAGAGACTAAATAAGAATGCAGATAAAATGATTTGAAACAGAGAGGGGTATAATCGAAAAATATAACAGCTGTAGCTTCCTCTTCCATTGCCCCCGTCTTTCCTTGCTAAACTTTTCTAATTTAACTATTTAGTTAAAATAGGAAGTAAAGAATAAAATTACATTTATTTTTTTTATTAATTGATTTCTTTTAAGATTTATCTCCGAGATTTGTGCTCATATTCATTAAGATAAAATCAAATAATTAGAAATCAACAATACCAAGCAGATATTTATTAAAATCAAATTTCAAATATCAATATGTAAATTAGGCTTGACATTCACACTGTAAACCACTATTCGTTGTACATATAAATACAATTACATGTTATTAGTAGGTACATATGGCTATCAGTATTAATAATTAAAACAATTTTATTAATAATTGAGGCTTAAGTAAAATTGATTCATGGAGAATGTGATGTATAATAACTAAATGGATAGTGACATGAGTAGTGATATAGTTTCGGTTACAGAGAAACAAACACATAATCTCCATTATAATAAGATTTCATTGCTTTATGTTCTTCCATCACCGTTTGTTTAAATTTTTGCCCGATTCCTTCTCATAAGCGAGAAGGCAGAATATTCTTAATACTTCTAACTTACCTTGTATCCGATAAAGTATTTTTTATATTAAAAGAAAAAAGTTAATATTGTTTTCTTCAATCTTGAAAAGTCTGTGTTGAAATTTATAGATTAGTCAGCCGTTGAGATTCGAACTCACTATGAATGGTTTCCAAGTATATCTTATAAATCTTTATAGAACACGTGGTGTCTTTTTCTTTTATGGAATTAAGCAGCTTTTTTTCATCTGGAGCACACAGTGAGAATCGAACTCGTTAACAATTATCTCCGAGCCTAGCTTATTAAGTATTGTACAACACATAAGTCTTCTTTTTATAAAAATCTGCATTGATTAAATCTGGCTCAAGGCTAGAATTATGGAGCACCCATTGGGAATCGAACTCGCTTGTAACTGATTATGCGAAACCAGCCAGTGTTGCTTGCTGCATCTTTATTGAGGGCTTTCTTAATTTCGATTAAGGTCTGATGTATCTGTAGTCGCTAATATTGCATAGCACTCGAGCGTTACCTGCTATTATAGATCTAACATTGGTAGGGTTTGAGAATAATTGCCTCAAGACTATAGTGGGAGTTTTATCGCATGTAAATGAACGATATGAGGAATTACCCTGTAATACCAAATAAAATCATTGACTTTATCAAGAAGAACATTCAGTGGCGGTTTGGCCACGTGGTGAGCAATAACTTTCTGTTAAAATTGTGGTCGCCATTTTAGGCATTTAGTTGCTCTGTTGGTTCAGTTGGTTAATCCTTGTTCCGTTCGTTGAAATCCTACGTAGAAAAGAGTGTAGATATTCCGGACCATATTACATTTAGGCACCCATTTTAAATCTCGATTAAGAAAGGACATGTTTTTCATTTACACGGTCAATATCCGGTTGTTTTTTAGGGGTTAGGATTAGGGGTTAGGGTTAGGGGTTAGTTTATAATTAAAAAAAAATCTAAAAATCCTCTGTTAAAGGAACCGGATATTGACGGTGTAAATGAAAACATGTCCTTTCTTAATCGAGATCAAAAAGGGGTGCCTAAAGTTCATACGGTCCTTATAGCAAAAAGTATGTATTTGGTTGGTTGGTTGATTGATTGATTTTAACGGCATATCAACCCGTCTGGGGTTATGTCATGTCTAACGGTTAGGAAGTAATATATGTTTGTGTATCTACATTTATACTTTTTAGTAACTGGTTTTAACAATGTGTTAGCATCATTGGGCATCATGTTCTATGGTATTGATTAAGTTAATGTCTATATTCTATGGTATAATTTTATTTGCCCTCAAGAAGAACAGAATGTATGTTGACATTTTCTATTAGTTCTTCATATTGTTTGCATTAAAATAACGGTTTCTGATGTGAGCAAAAAACCTGCATTCCATGAATAAATATTTAACAGTCAAATGTGTTTGACATGTTTCACACTGTCGTTGTTGTTCTTGTTTGAGTATATAGGAGTGCGTTAGTCTTGTGTGACCAATGCGTAAATCGTGACACAATGACTTGTTCCTTTCTAGACTTTCTTAAAGATGGTCTCCAGTTTCCCAAAGTGAGTTTGATTAGGAAGAGTTTATTGTGGATGTTGTTATTCCAGCGTTATTTCTATTTTGTATGAATGAATCTACTAATTTTAGGTTTTATGCCAGTGAGAAAAATAAAAACAAATAGTTATATGGTAAACATATTTAACTGTTTTTGTTGTAGTTTTTTATTCCTACATCTTGATATATAACAGAATCCAACATACTTTTTGTATGGACAATGACAAAAAAGCATGTGCAGCTATTTTAGATTTTTAAAAATCGTAAGAATAAAAGTTCCATTTTTTCAGCTGAAACCCGTGCAATAGACCTAGCACTTGATATCATCTCTAAAAATAACCACAAAAAAATATATCATCTTCTCAGACTCACTCTCTGTTCTACTATCATTAAGAAAGAGTGGCCTATTGTCGGTATCAGTCGGACAGCGAGGGAGTCTGTCCCCTTTCGCTAGCGTTAGACCAGGGAGATTGTTTTCTGGGGTGGAGTGCCAAACCTATCGTCAGTTCTCCACTTTGCTGCACTGATCAAATTATCCAATCTGTGCTACTCACCCGCTGAGTTGGCGGGGACCGGTCTCGTACTCAGAAATTTGCGATTCCAACGCGGGTAATCTATCATTTTTAGCAAATAATTTTCTTTTAAAATGACTACTTGTTATTTTCCTTTCACCATATACTCAAGAACAGCTCGCCCTAATGGCTGTGGGGTTAGAATACACCGACTGCACTTCTGTAGAGGGATAACACTCTCTCAATAGGACCACCTGTTGGCCGTGGCGACCAGGGATGCTTAAGGATGGAACCCATGTGGCCGAGCAGTCCATGACATGTAACACTCCACTTGGGCCCTTACTTAGGCTAAGTGGCGGTCGGAGAGGTCCCCTCCAATCAATCGGCTGGTCACAGCCCTAGCATCTATATGATTGCCCAAACCCTATTGCCTTATGGCAAGCCCCCCCTTTTTATCAGATGGGTGCTAGAAGGCGGTGACTGAGGGTCTTCATATCTGGGAATGACGTTAAACTCTTATGGTGAGATTCCAGTTTTGGAGGTCTGGGGAATGTGAAGCGCCCCTTTATCACCATTGCTCCCTGGTCTACTCTGACCCGGAGTGGTAGTACCTGTTAGGGTCCATCTATAGGTTAAATAGAAAACATGAGTTTATAAACATTGATTATCCATTAAGAATAATTTATTTCAAAACTTTGTCGGCATTAAATGCCCCATTGAAGTTGATGTGCCGTAAAACAAAACAAAATAAACAAAACAGGAACAGCTTCACTAACAGAAGATCTAGAGGAAGACCATTAAAGCGATAGATTGAGACAATAGAAGAAGTCACACAAACCTCTGATAACACTGAAAAGACGTACAAAAGACAAGACGGCATGGAAGTTATATGTAAACAAATATATATTTACCCCCACTCCCACACATGAACGGGATGGGACACAAGGTTCATTTCTTAAACGGAATTTAACTCTTTGCCTACCAAATTTCCCCTACGGCTGTATTAGTTTTTTTTTTGTATTTTTCACCTGTATGATGGAATATTTCAAAGTTCACTATCTATTCACTTCAGAACTCATTCGATTCAAATCTATTAATAATGGAGATTCGCTTCCGGTTTTTGTCTGTAACAAAACTTACGTCACTGCTTACGCCACATTACGCAAAATCGTCATAACATAGAATAAATACACTCAAAATTTGAACATGCAACATTAGACAGTCCTCATTGTTTTTTAAAACAAGTTTTAATAAATACATGACTAGTATTATATATCTCTATATAGTTTGTTTTATTTTAATACATATTTAAAGTTTACATTTCAAATTGTTTTATTTTTTAATCCTATAATGAATTTGATGATTTTACTTACTTAGGGTACAAACTCGCTGACATTGAATTTTTTACTCCCATCCCTCAGGCAATATGTTTTAAAAATCTATTTTTACATCGCCCGGAGGTCGTTATTTATTTTGTTCTGGTAAATTATATTATTATAGTAATCTGAGTTCTTTTGCTCAATTATAATGAACTAACCAAGAGAGCCGTTGTGAACAGCTTAAAATAAAAAGTTAACAGGTTTAAATTCAGAGTTTTCCTCCGGTTGGCTATTTTAAGTTAAAAAGCTCAGCCCGTCCTACTATTTACCCATAGACACAGGGAGAATAGTTGGATACATAGCTTTCCCAATGGCTAAAATTATACCATAGAATAAAAATAATAATAAATTAAAAATAGAATGAAATAAAAATAAAATAATAAAAAAATAGAATAAAATAAAAATAAAATAAAATTATACCATAGAATATAGACATGAACTTAATCAATACCATACAATATGATCCCCAATGGTGCTAACACATTCTTAAAACTAATTACTAAAAAGTATAATTATAAATACACAACATATATTACTTCCTAACCGTTAGGCATGACATAACCCCAGACAGATTGATATGCCATTAAAATCAATCAATCAACCAACCAACCAAATACATACGAAAGGACGTGTTTTTCATCTACACCGTCAATGCCCGGTTCTTTTAACAGAATGGCTTTAGCACTATAAGAAATGCAAACACTCTCGTTCAGGATTTGAACTCGTGTCATCAAGTCGATTTTCTTCGACGATAACCATTACACCACGCACATTCGTACTTAGACAAATAATATTATTTATGCCCAAAGAATGTACGGAAAAAGTGAAAATACGAATTATTTCAGCAACGGCAACAGAAATATATTTAAAAGTCAGTGTTTTTTTAGTTTTTATTAAACGTCTTTAAAAGATCTCATATATAAAAGAATATTCTGAAGAAACACTAATAAGAATAAGTCGAAACTTTATCATAAAAGCATCGAATATGAAGATACGTGTAATGTACAGAACATAGTAAGAGGCATTTATTGCACACATTATTTGACCGGTCAATGAATTACTAATAACAACTGAACATTTTTTTTTCAAAGACGTAATTGAAATTTAAATCTGCTATATTAAAATTAGAATCTATTTATTCGGAAGATATTTTTTTTTACTTCTCTAAATTTGCTGTCTCTGTAGCTGAGACCCAGTGATCTTTGCGACCGGTCATTTTTTAATTTTTTTTATTAACGGTTATTTTATTTGTGTGAGTTAAAAACGAAAAAACAGAAAAAAAAGTTTTGTTAGTTACGACAGAAAATTGCAATTTTCAATTCAAAAAAAAAAAAAAAAAAAAAAAAGAAAAAAAAAAGAAAAAGAAATCTAAATGGAATCTGACAAAAATGTCTGAGTTTCTTAAATTAAATTTTCTCTTATTAACTTTTGGCAAGTTTTTTTTCATCTTATTTTTGTTGCTTCTTATCACCACACAGCGGGTGTTTAAAAATGTTATTGTATGGCTGTTAAGTTAGTCGCATAATTATAAAATAAACTCAAAAAGAAGAAATAGAATTGAAAATGAATAATGTATAAACTATCTTCTTATTATAATGGAGATTGTGTGTTTGTCTGTCTGTAACTGAAACTATATATCTGTACCCAAGTCATATTTCTTTTAGTTATTTATATATTTACCAACCCTCCGCACGAGCAGGATGCGACACAAGGTCAATTTCTTAAGCGGAGTTCAGCAGGTTTTAATTCAGAGTTTTCCTTCTCCTAGACCGGTTGCCTAACCAAGGTTAAAGGGCCCAGTCTGCCCTACTATTTACCCATAGCTGGAGGGAGAGTAGGATTCATACCTTTCCCAAGGATATTAGCGCTAAATGAAATGCAATTACCACGTCCAGGATTTGAACTCGGGGCGACGAGTCAATTTCTCATGACTTTAACCATTACACCTACCATTTCTTTTAGTTATTTATGTCACATTCTCTATGATTTTATCTTATTTTTTATTCAAACCCCATTTATTAATAAAATGGTTTTACATTATCAATACTGTTAGTATTATCTACATACTAATGACATGCAATTGTATTTATATATACAACAAAATGGAGGTTTACAGTGTGAACAGGAAGGCTAATTTGCATATTGATATAAAAAAATGATTTTTATAAATGTGCTTGGTATTGTTGATTTCTAATTGTTAGTTTTATTTTAATAAATGTGAGCAAAAACCTCATCAATAAACCTTAAAAGAAATCCATTAACAAGAAGAAATAACAGTAATTTTATTCATTACTTCCTAATTTAACTAAATAGTTAAATTACAAATTTTTAGCAAATACGGGAGTGATGGAAGAGTAATTTCCAGTTATTCTATTTTTCGATTATATCTACCCTCTGTTTCAAGTCTTTTTATGTGCGTTCTTATTTACCTTCATTAGTCTGTCTAATTTAATATTATATCTTATTACAATAAAACTTAAATGCTTTCACCCGGAGTGTTCGTATATTTGCTAATTCTTATAAGGTAAGATAAAAATTTTAGTGCAAAATTCAAAATGTATATATCAACCCCGGAGGTGCGTGATGTAATGGTTACTCTCTTAGGAAATTGTCACGGTAAGACAAGTTCAAATCCTGGAAGAGGCTGTTTGCATTTCACCATAGGAAAAGGTCTGAATCCAGATATTCTATTCCAGCTATGGGTAAATATTAAGGCATACTGGACTACTTAACTTTGGTAAAGCAACCAGTCTAGGAGAAGGAAAATCTGTATTAAAACCTGTTAAACCCCATTTAGTATCACTGATATTTAAGCTTTTTGTATGTGTGTGTGCGTGTTTGTTTGTGTATTGATAAAGATCAATGCACACACACACACACACACACACACACACACACACATATATACATATATATATATATATATATATATATATATATATATATATAAAGTCGCAACGGTAAACCGTATAACTACAGGCAGAGATGCGGACTGCCGTCGGCGTGCTGGGTTTCCATTCATGGGGGGGGGGGATAACGAATCTATTAATAACGATATAATTAACAATAGCGACGGGGTACCTGTTTGTAATATGGGGTAATAGTGTTATTTAAGGTATACATTAGAACTGAAGTAGTAGATTCAAATTTACTTAACATTTTAAAAAATAAATAAATAAAACATAATAAAATAATAGATTTAATGGTGTCCTTTGTTTTTGTTGTTTTTCTATTAGTCGTTTTAGCTAATTTATTTGATTCACGGTGGTAGGTACTATATTTAATGCGTTTGCTCCAAGTCTCATTAGTCTGATCTTAGCCCTGAAAGCATTAAGCGAAACTTTTAGTAGGTTTATCTGACTCATTAGATTTATCTTTATTATTTGCTCTACTTAAGTTTTGAGCACTTTTTACTTATTAGCTTTAGTTTCCTGGCGTTTTGTATGAATATATATATCTTATATATATATATACATATAAAATATATATGATTTTTAATGTTTGGTAGTATATTTTTACAATCAAACTATACCGCGAGGATTTACCAACAAGTATTATATATATATATATATATATATATATATATATATATATAATAATATATATATATATAATATATATATATATATTATATATATATATATATATATGGTGTCATAAAGTATCGAGGCTTTTGTACTTTTTGACACACCTTTATTCTGAAAAAAATAACGTTCCATTCATTCTAAATTTCTATCTTGGTAAATACAACTTAAACTTGGGACTTTTTGACACACGTTGTATTCTGAAAAAATTGATGAATGGATCGCTTTACTTAGCTGACTGGTCACCGAGAAGAGGTCATGTTTGTGACCACGTCACAGGACGGAAATTATTAGGCGAGACAAATGAACAAATTTAACGGCTTGCCATCTGGTCTAAATGGGTAACACACACTTATTTAGTTGACCATTGTTACTGTGTTGTGAGTTTGATTCTCACTGTGTGCCTTAACCATTCATGGTGCAATGGTTATCATGATAGGAAATGGACTCAGTGACCTGAGTCCAAATATTGGCCGAGCTGTTTGCATGTCACATTATAATACCATTGGGAAGTCTTTAACCTCTTTTAGTCAACCAGTCTAGGAGAAGGAAAACTCTGAATTCAAACCTGCTAAACTCTGCTTAAGAAATCTACCTTGTGTCGCATCCTGCTCGTGCGGACAGGTTGATATATAAGTCTATATCAGCATATGTCTATCTATCTCTCTAAGTTTGATTCTATGTATATATGTTATTTTTTTCAGAATACAAGGTGTGTCAAAAGTATTAAAAAAATCTTGATACTTTTTTGACACACCTTGTATATATGTAACGTCTTACTATATAGTAATAAGAAATTACATAGCTATACTAACATACAGAGGCCTACTTTTGTGAACTCTCCTGATAATGAAAGAATATTTTTTCATGTAAAATTTGATAAGTACATTTCCGTACATATTCACAGTTAATAAAAGATAATTTGTCAATTTTTTAAAGGCAGAATTTTTTTTTTCATTTGAGAAGCTAACAGGTGTGTTAATTTCATATACGAGAAATATTGTGTTAAATGAACGTTTAAAGTGCCAGTTTAATAAACTGGAAGAAATAATTTTCATGAAATCAATGTGTATCAATATATTATAACATCAAGATGATCTAACAATCTAGCCAGATAGTTGAAAAAGCTGTGTAACATGGAGGTGACGGTGATACAATTTGTAGTTGGAGCACTTGAACTGGGATCAGAAGAATTGAGACCATACATACCACAGCATTGTTGAACTTGTCCAAGTAAATCTGAAAGTACTGTTCCTTAAAAACATAATCGAGTTAAATTACCCAACTACTTTTTTTTGCAAATATATGTATGTACATGTTTGTGGGCGTGTTTGTGTGTATCTATGGTGAGGGCACCTGGCTAATGAGTTTTCATTTAGGTCAGTGAATTATTTGTTTCAAAATACGTGGTCAGTGTGTGGATCTATTTATATAGGAGTTAGTGACTATGAGTGGTAAAATATGGAAATTATTGACTATAGGTGGTAAGATATGGAAATTAATCAGACGGCATGTAGAAAATAAGAAAAAAAAACTATTCCAAAAAGATGAATTTATTTTAGTTGTTGAAGCTGACGTTAAAATGTTTCGTTTTTTTAACCATCATCAGGGCATTAAGATGAATTAAGTGTTGCCTAAACAGAGATAGAAATACAAAAGGAAACCAGTTTTTTTTTAATGTGAGGGGATTGATAATTGAAATAATATTTAAAATGTAATGTATTTTCCTAAATAGATATAAGTACATAAATTCAAAAAAAGAAAAGAAGCAGAAAGGAAGGGAAAGAGAGAAAGACAAAGAGAGATCACCAGTTGGAACTATGTAAAAATTTTTTAAAAAAAGTTGTTTGGACGTTACTAATTTGTGGATGATACTACAAATCTGTTAATCACTGTATCCATGTTAATCCATTCACACCCCTTTATTCACTATATATCTATTTCGGTCTATTGACTATGTATGTATGTATGTATGTATGTATCTATCTATCTATCTATCTATCTCGGTGTATTGACTATGTATCTATCTATCTCGTTCTATTGACTATGTATGTATGTATGTATGTATGTATGTATCTATCTATCTCGGTTTATTGACTATGTATGTATGTATCTATCTATCTATCTATCTATCTCGCTGTATTGACTATGTATCTATCTATCTCGGTCTATTGACTATGTATGTATGTATGTATGTATGTATAAAATCAACCTTTTATTATAGGCTTTTAAGAGACAAGAGCCGTGGACACATCATCTCTCCATTCTGATATGAGTGCAAGACGTAACGAAGAGATGACACGTCATCATCTCAGCCATTCCGACTAAGAGAGCATAATGTTACATTTATTTTTCAAAGCAACCTTTTATTATATCCTAGTAAGAGACAAACGCATTTACCATTCACAGACTGAATAGAATTCCAAACGCAAACCCACCTATCGATATAGAACTGCCAACAACGGAACAGCAGCCCAACAACAAGGATTCCACCCTCTCGAATATAGTACTGGTACAGAGATAAGTATATTAAATATTTCTTTATCCACATATCACCCACTCCATTAGAATTAAGAGCTGTATTATATGGAACGTGGACACATCATCTTTCCATTCGGAATTGAGTGCAAGACGAAGAGTTGACACGCCATCATTCAGCCATTCCGATTAGGAGAGCATAATGTTACATTTATTTTTCAAAGCAACCTTTTATTATATCCCAGTAAGAGACAAACGCATTTACCATTCACAGACAGAATAAAATTCCAAACGCAAACCCACCTATCGATATTAGTTCGATACACTTGATAGACAATCAACCAACCAATTGATTGATCAGTTCCGCCCGAACATGTTTTTCCCTTGTATGCAGATCCCAGGTGTGTGGGTTGGTGTTGGGGAGTGGGGTCTGATTTCACATAACCTGGGATTTCGATTCTTGTTTTTTGGAGTTGGGAACGCATTAGATGCATGTTAAATACGTCCAATTACACTGAATTCTACTGTTATCGATCTATAAGCTCTTAAAATCGATGAAAAAATAAAGAGGAAAATCGAATTAGCCTAATTAAATAGGTAATAAAACTGGAGACTGAATGTCCCTTTCCGATCGTTACAAATCCTTAGCTTTTCAGATAATTACAATGGAGACGAAATAACTCACGTTCACAAGCAAAATCTAAAATTCAATTTTTTTTATTATTATATTAGCATGTATCAGAAAGATATTAGTTTTTGAATCAATCGATCATTATTGAGAGCTCCTCTATGTTTTTGAAGCTTATATAATGTTTTACATATGGTTAACTTTCAGTGGTCTTAGGTCATTTGATAATATATATATATATATATATATATATATATATATATATATATATATATATATATATGAAAAATAATGGAAGTGAATCTGACAGTGTGAAATAAATATTAGAAAAAAAAAACACATGATGTAAATTTCGCTGACAGAATTCTGTTTCGACCCTTGGTCTTCATCAAGAGCGAGTTGTGTATGATAGAGAGAACGGTAAAGGGTCGAAACAAAATTCTGTCAGCCAATTTTACATCATGTGTTTGTTTTTTCTAAATATTTATTTCACACTGTCGGATTTAATTTCATTCATTTTTCATATTGTCTTTTGAAAAAACAAAAATACCAGGATTTCTACATCTTATCCGGTGAACATCGTGGTCTACAGTGCTGGGATTTTTGAACTTTTTGATACTTTCTTTTACATTTTTATACACATTTACATCAAACTCTTTTGAGTTTTCTTTGTGGACTATAATGCTTCTGATTTTAATAAAATAAAATAAAATTTATTTTATTTTATTTTTATAACAGAATACGCATTTTCTAAATTAAAAAAAAAAAATTTTAATTTAAAAAAGAAAAAAAAATCCAGCTATAATATTGAACGTTTCATCTGCACCACTTTCGTCTCATAACGGTCCACTTTCACCGTTCTCTCTATCATACACAACTCGCTCTTGATGAAGACCACTTCAATAAAGGGTCGAAACAGAATTCTGTCAGCGAATTTTACATCACGTGTTTGTTTTTCTAAATATTTATTTCATATATATATATATATATATATATATATTATATTAGTAAAGAGTAAGGAAATGAATCCGACAGTATATGTATAGATAAAATGGTATGAAAAATACATATGTTTTTAAATGGAATTTATTTTTATAACTTTTACATTGCTAATATTGCCAATATTTCGATTTCATCAAAAATCTCAGATCAAGAATTTTTGATGAAATCGAAATATTGGCAATATTAACAAAGCAAAAGTTGTAAAAATAAATTCTATTTAACAACATATGTGTTTTTCATTCCATTTTATCAATATCTATCTATCTATCTATATATATATATATATATATATATATATAGCTGGAGGGAGAATATATGGATTCATACCTTTCCCAAGGGTAATAGCGCTATGTGAAATGCCAACAGTTTCATCTAGAAATTGAACTCGAATCAACGAGTCCATTTTCCACGACTCTAACCACTAGCTCACGCGCCTCCATAAATTGTAGGGCACACTGGGCTCTTTAACCTTGGGTAGGTAACTAGTCTAGGAGAGGGATAACTCTGAATTCAAAATTCCTGAGGTCAGTCGTTGATTGGGTTCGTGGCATTCCTTGATGCACCAATTCTTTCCTATCAACTGTGCCAAAAAGTGTGGAATGGTCCTACACAAACCTTCACCACTATAAACAATTCACTGTGTCGGTTGTTCACTGGGTGAACACTCATGCGTCGAAAATCGACGAGAGAGTCCATTTAAAAAATTCTCTCTCTCTCTCTCTCTCTCTCTCTCTCTCTCTCTATATATATATATATATATATATATATATATATATATATATATACAAGGTGTGTCAAAGAAGTATCGAGATTTTTGTACTTCTTTTTGACACACCTTGTATTCTGAAAAAGATAGCGTTCCATTCATTAATATTTTTATATATGGAACAAAAAATATATAAAAAGTATAATAATCGTGATTCAACTCTCTCTCACTATTTTTTCTTTTTTCTTTCTTTTCATATTTTCATTTTGTTCGATTGAAACAGATTAGCGTTATCGCTTCCAATCTCTCTGTCCTTTTTCTATCTTTACCCAACTCTCATTTTTCTTTCTTTCTTTCTTATTATTATCTTTCTGTGTAGCATGTATTCTTCCTTTCCTTTCTTTCATTATAATGAATACAGAATGGTCCATTATTTAGCTGAGGTGACGAAAATAAGAATTCAGCGGATAAGCATCACCAGATGAACAAGATTTACTTATTTGCATTTCATCTTGGTCGATTTGGACGGTCCGATTTTTAACCAGAGGGTGTTGCAAGATGCTAACAGTCGTACAAATTAAGGAATACTAGTATTGATAAAGAGATTTTAGTCATATTCAAAGATATACATAGTGTCTTTCTAATTTATAGGTCGAAGCAACATGGAAGAAGAAGAAGAAGAAGAAGAAGAAGAAGAAGAAGAAGAAGAAGAAGAAGAAGAAGAAGAAAAAAGTACATACGAGATTATCGTAAAAGAAAGAAAGAAAGCGATTAAAGAAAAGAAAAACAGAGAGAGAAAGAGGAAGAGAAAATAATAAATGCAGAAAGAAAGAAAGAAAGAGGTAAGAAAAGAAAGAAGGAAGGAAAGAAAGAAATAAGCATACAAGAAACTAAATGGCGAAAGAAGGAAGCAAGAAAATAAAGATTAAAATATGGAAGAATATAGACATAAACTTAATCAATACCATACAACATGATCCCTAATGGTGCTAACAGATTGTTAAAACCGATTACTAAAAAGTATAAACATAAATACACAACATATATTACCTCCTAAGTGTTAGGCATGACAAAGCCCCAGACGGGTTGATATGCCGTTAAAATCAATCAACCAACCAACTAAGAAAAAGAAAGAAGTGAATAGAGAAACGAGAATAAATCAAAATTTATTAAAGGAAAGAAAATATTAGAAAAGAAACAGAAAGAAAGAAAGAAAAGAAAGAAAAAGAAAGAAAGAAAAGAAAGAAAAAAAGAAAAGAAAGAAAAAAGAAAAGAAAGAAAGAAAAAAGAAAGAAGAAGAAAGAAAGAAGAAAAGAAAGAAAGAAAAGAATGGGAAAAGATACAACGAAATCAAAAACAGTGCAGATCCAAATGAAAAATTGGCTGAGAGGGTAAACAAAAATATTTGCCAAAACGCCGAGGAAAGAAGAAGGAATGAAAAAAATATGAATAATGAACGACTTTTGCAAATAAGATACAAAGAAAATGAAAGAAATAACGAATGACTGATAGGGACAAGAATGATAGAAATAAATAAATGCCAAAAGAAAGAAAGAATGAATGAATGATAGAAATGAATAAATAAATAAAGAATAAATGGTGACAGAAAGAAAGAAGGTCAGAAATAAAGAAGGGAAGAAAGAAAGAATCAAGAAACTAAATGGACAAATAAATAAATAGATAAATAAATAAAGAATGAATGAACAATTGACAGAAATAAAAAAAAATCAAAGACAAGGAATATAGAAAGTTGAGTGTTAAATAAATGAATAAATAAATAAAGGAAGTTTAAAATTTGGAAGGTAAAACAATGAAGTGAATAGAGAAACGAGAAGAAATTAAGATTTATCAAAAGAAGAAGACGAGGAAAGAAAATATTAGAAAGAAAATGAAAGAAAAAGAAAGAAAAAGAAGAAGAAGACGAGGAAAAAAATAGAAAAGAAAAAAGAAAGAAAAAAGAAAGAAAAAAGAAAAAAGAAGACGAGGAAAGAAATATTAGAAAGAAAAAAGAAAGAAAAAAGAAAAAGAAAAAAGAAGACGAGGAAAGAAAATATTAGAAAAAGAAAAAGAAAGAAAAAGAAAGAAAAAAGAAAAGAGACGAGGAAATAAAATATTAGAAAAGAAAAAGAAAGAAAAAGAAAGAAAAAGAAGAAGAAGATGAGGAAAAATATTAGAAAGAAAAAGAAAGAAAGAAAAAAAGAAAGAAGAAGATGAGGAAAGAAAATATTAGAAAGAAAAAGAAAGACAAAAAAGAAAAAAGAAGACGAGAAAGAAAATAGAAAGAAAAAAGAAAGAAAAAGAAAAGAAAAAAGAAGACGAGGAAAGAAAATATTAGAAAGAAAAAGAAAGAAAAAGAAAGAAAAAGAAGAAGACGAGGAAAGAATATATTAGAAAAAAAAGAAAGAAAAAAGAAAAAAGAAGAAGAAGACAAGGAAAGAAAATATTAGAAAGAAAAAGAAAGAAAAAAAGAAAAAAAAGAAGACAAGGAAAGAAAATACTCGAAAGAAAAAGAAAGAAAAAAGAAGAAGAAGACGAGGAAAGAAAATATTAGAAAGAAAATGAAAGAAAAAGAAAGAAAAAAGAAGAAGACAAGGAAAGAAAATACTAAAAGAAAAAGAAAGAAAAAGAAAGAAAAAAAAAAAAGAAGAAGAAGACGAGGAAAGAAAATATTAGAAAGAAAATGAAAGAAAAAGAAAGAAAAAAGAAGACAAGAAAGAAAGAAAGAAAAAGAAAGAAAAAAAGAACAAGGAAAGAAAATATTAGAAAGAAAAAGAAAGAAAAAGAAGAAAAAAGAAAAAGAAAGAAAAAAGAAAAAGAAAAAAGATACAAAGAAATAATGAACAGCGCAGATCAAAATGAAGAATTGGCTAAAAGGGCAAAAAAAAAAAAAAAAAAAAAAAAAAAAACTTGGCAAAACGTTGAAGTGAAAATGGGTTTTGATGCAAGTCTTAAAAATATGCACCCAGAAATAAATGCTTTCGAATGTCTGAAAGAATTATGTTGAAGGCAGAAATAAAAAAAAAGCAAAAAAATGAAATGAAAAATAAAAAATAAAAAAAATAAATAAAAAGACCAAAAAAACAAAACCCAAACAAAAAAAGAAAAAAAAAAGAAGAAATGGCCGAGAGAGGAAAGACAAGATTGAGATAAGTGTAGTGAAACGAAAACTTTGCCAGCCAACATTGATGGTCCGTTCTAAGCAATGCCAGAACCCCCTGCAAGTCTGGAAGTGGCCATCGCCGACCTGACAAGGCGAATCCATAGCCAAAATACAGCGGCCAACTTTCAGCCAACAACGAATCGACCTGAATTGTCTCGGGGTTTCACAATTTGACATTCCTTCAACCCAACCGACACGTCCATTTGCCTCATGTCAGATACGCAACAATGAACTTGCTTAGACACGTACCATTATCTAGCGACAATATATTCCGACTTTGACTTCTTTTTTTCTTTTCTTTTTCTTTCCACATTTTCTTCTTTTTTTTTCATCACTATCTTCCTATATATCGTATTCTATTCTTCACCATTTCCTGTTGTTGTTGTTGTTGTTGTTGTTGTTGTTGTTCTTCTTCTTCTTCTTCTTCTTCTTCTCATTATTATTGTTGTTGTTCTTCTTCTTTTTATCATCATTATTGTTGTTGTTGTTCTTCTTCTTCTTCTTCTTTTTCTTCTTTGTTTTTTTTCTTCACCATTTCCTCTTCCTGTTCTTGTTCTTTCTTGTTCTTGTTCTTGGTCTTCTTCTTTTTCTTCTCATTATTGTTGTTGTTGTTGCTGTTGTAGTTGTTGTTGTTCTTCTTCTTCTCATTATTATTATTTACTCCTTTTGAGTTTCACATCAGCATTGGCTGATGAACTTCCACTGGAGTCTGAGTGACAGCAAGTCTCCTCAGGTCTCTAGGACTCTTCTGAGTATTCTGGCAGATTGCAGCAGTGCAGTGTTCTGAATGGTTTCAATCCTTCTTCTGATTTCCAAATTTTCCAGACTCTTTTCCAGAAGGGACCGTTCCAAGTGCACCAACTACAATTGGTATCACTTTGACTTTCATATTCCATAACTTTTTCAGTTCTCTTGCAAGGTCCAGATATTTGTCCATTTTTTCATTTTCCCCCAGCTTCGCCCTGTGATCTGCTGGAACTGCAAAATCAACCAGTTGACAAGTTCTTTCTTTTTTGTTTATCAACACTAGGTCTGGTATTCTTGCTGAGATAAGGTGATCCGTTTTTATTTCAAAGTCCCAGAGAATTTTATGCATTTCGTTCTCAAGAACAGATTCTGGTTTATGCATATACCATTTTGTTGTATGGTCAAAATTAAATTTTTGCATAATTCCCAGTGGATCACCTTCCCAACCCAGTCGTGTCTAGTTTTGTATTCTCGTTGTGCTAGTTTGCTACATTCGCATTATCATTGTCATTCTTCTTCTTCTTCTTCTTCTTCTTCTTCTTCTTCTTCTTCTTCTTCTTCTTCTTCTTCTTCTTCTCACCCCATCACAACCACTTCTATTGCTCGTGCTTTCTTCTTCTTTTTTAGAAAACGAACAAGAGGAATTAGGAATCAAAGAAAGAATTGAGGCCATTCAGACAACGGCATTGTTGAGATTGACCAGAATACTCAGAAGAGTCCTGCAGACCTGGTGAGACTTGCAGTTACTCAGAATCTAGTGACTGACCATCACCTTACGCTGGTGTAAAAACTCACAAGCAGTGTAATATAATAATAATAATAATAATAATAATAATAATAATAATAATAATAATAATGATGATAAAGAATCGAGACCATCCAGAACACGTCACTGTTAAGATCAGCTAGAATACTCAGAAGAGACCCGGAAATCATAGGAGGCTTGCTGTTATTCAGGTTCCAGTGACCTCTCCACATCTAACGTTGTAGTGAAACCGCCCTTGTGTGTGTGTGTGTGTGTGTGTGTGTGTGTGTGCATATGTACGTACGCATGTCCGGATGTGTATGCAAATTTATACATGTAAGGGACACTAGCCAAAACTGCGGATTTTTAATCAGTAGGGTTTTCATTTTCATTTATCGCTTACACACACACACACACGCGGCGTGCGCATATATATATATATATATATATATATATATATATATATATATATATATATATATATATATATATATATTATATCTGTGTATCTATGTGTGTGTGGTTATGTTTTAACCGGTCTATATACGTTCACACTTACACCATATACACACATATACACACAACTACACTCACACACAAATATATATGTACATTTTGAGGAAGATTTTAAGAATCTGAAACACGTGTCGCTTCGAATTAAGTTATTTAAAAAAATTCAAAAAAATTTATGAACCTTCCTATATTACAAAATATGCACTTTCCTTGTTTTGATCTACCCTCCTCTCTCTCTCTCTCTTATATATATATATATATATAATATATATATATATATATATATGTGTGTGTGTGTGTGTGTGTGTGTGTGTATGTGTAAGGTCATCCAAATGCCTGGTAGTAAGGGATGAATTTATTTGGGATCTTCGAAATCTCACTGTACAACCATACCGTATGCCCTTGTACGTGCAAACATATACTTATAGAAGGATTTTATGAAAACCTAAAAAGAGCTCAATGTATGATAATGAATAAATTAAATTATATACAGAGCAATATTTAACTTTCAAAGAAAGAAAAGCTTAACAAACTATCATCCCATTATATTTTATTTCAATCAGAAATTTAAAAAAATGTTTTTTTGAGTTCTAGTCTCATCAGACGGGTTTTTCAAAATACTACATGTATATTTACAAAATACGTTAGATGGGAGCTGCACAAGAATGCTGCTTGCAGTCTTGAACAAGTCGTGGAAACAGCACCCCACAAGAAAGCAGCTGTATGGCAACCTGCCCCCATCTCGCAAAGCATCCGAGTGCGACGGACTAGGCATGAAGGACACTGCTGGAGAAGCAAGGATGGACTCATAAGCGACGTTCTCCTGTGGAAGCCAACACATGGACATGCTAGTGTGGGTTGCCCACCAAGGAACTACATTGACCAACTATGCGAGGATGCTGGTTGCTTCCCATAAGACCTCCCAGGGGCAATGAGTAATAGGGAAGGTTGGCAAGAGATTGTCATGATATTCGTGCTGCGTACTCGACATGAATGATATATATATATATATATATATATATATATATATATATATATATATATAACCCTAAGCCTCGTATATATATATATATATATATATATAATATACCAAGCGTGTTGGTAAATCCTCGCGGTGAGAAAAAAACCAGCAAGTAGTTTGATTGTAAAAATATACTACCAAACATCAACCGGGTAGAAAACATTTTTGGGAAAAAAGAAAAGACCAAGATAGTCGTACCAACAAAAAATAATCTATTGGTACAGTATTTGGCCAAAAGAAAAAACAATTTATATGTATATATATATGTATATAAGATATATATATATTCATACAACCGCTAGGAAAATAAGCTAATAAGTAAAAAGTGCTCAATACCTAAGTAGAGCAAATAATAAAGAGTCAGACCTTAGCCCTGAAGAGCATTAAACGAAACTAATAGTAGGTTCGTCTGACTCATTAGATTTATCTATACATATATATATATATATATATATATGTGTCTGTGTGTGTGTGTCTGTGTGTGTGTGTGTCGGTATAAATAAAGAGACTCAGTATCGATGAGTTACTTATCTATAAGCAATACGTATTGAACATAAAAACTGCACACTTTCTCACGCATATCGCTGTATACACACCGTCACGAATTCAGGTAAACGAAAATGCACTCACACACAATGCACAAGCAAGACCTGTATATATAAATACATTAACCCCTTTACAGAAAAGACATCAATATTAATCTTGAATCTTTGAGCTGTGAATCGTATCGCGTGTGAGACATCAATAGATATTTAAATAGCGGTTTGCTGTATTGATGAATATTAGATTATTCATTCACCTTGGAGAAGGAAAACAGGGAATTCAAGACAAGTCAGTATGTATTTCTCTTAAAATACTTAGGATATCATGGGATGCATAACGAATAGATTGTTCTTGGTCTAAAGAATGCACAGATGAGAAACTGACAGTTACCGTAGGCCGTTTATTGTATGCCCACGCTAAGGTAATTCAGATATGCCAAATTCTCTGGCCGTTGTAATATAATTTAATCTATCTATACATATTTGAAGGGCAGTCGTGTGTATGTATGTCCGGAGGAAATTATGAAAATAAAACAATCAGCGTCAAAGTAAAATATATATAATATATATATATATATATATATATATATATATTATATATATAAATTTAATATACCAAGCGTGTTGGTAAATCCTTGCGGTGAGAAAAAACCCAGCAAATAGTTTGATTGTAAAAATATACTACCAAACATCAACCGGGGAGAAAAAAATTTATGAAAAAAAGAAAAGACCAAGATAATCGTACCAACAAAAAATAATCTATTGGTACAGTTTGTTTACGAAAGCCAATGACGTGATCATTGCATGTGCGAAAATGGAACGTTCATGCATGCGTCATCATATGATCTTCACCTTTCATTTTTGTACATGCAATGATCATTGGCTTTTGTAAACAAACGCGCATATAAAAATTAACGGTTAATAACATCATATTCACACATTCACTATACACTTAACATCTTTCATTTTGTCCCTCACATAAACATTACTTAACAGTGTCCTGAAGATGGTACAATATCCCGAAATGCTTAAGTATTGACACATAAAATTGTTTCCCCTGATCATAATATCCTGTGTTTGTTATATTTTAAAATATTTTCTTCTCACACACACACACACACACACACACACACACACATATAATATATATATATATATATATATATATATATATATATATATACATTCATTGTCATCAGATCTTGGTTTTGGAACAAACATAATGAAGGTCTGATTTATATTCTTGAAGATAATTAAAAAATGAAATTTAAATGATAATAGCATGGAATTATTTTTTGTATTCTGTATTTTAAACAAGAGACATTAATTTTTCTTTTCATAGTATCTAGATCAGTGCAAAGTCTTTATTATGAGGGGATTTTAATGGGACATTCTATGGGAAACCAACTCACCTTTCAGTAATAATGGATCTGCGAGACTAACATCTAAAAAAATCCCCCTCTACCCAGGCGACGCCGGATAACCACTTCTAGTACATATATAAAGGACAGTTGATGTGTATGTATGTATGTATGATCGGATGAAACTACGAAAGCAAAACAACTAACGATAAAATATATATATATATGTATATATATATATATATATATATATACACACACACACATATATATATATGTGTATGAATAGAAATAGCATTGAAATTTTACTAAAAAATGTACAACATTCGTAAAAAGTAAACAAATCAATACACCAGATCTACCGAGGCGACGCTGGGTAGCCGCTTCCAGTTGATATATAATTCCTTTCTCTACACATTCTCTATTTTCTTTCTCATGAGGTCGAGTCACGCGGATATGGACCACCGAATTGGTAATGCTACATAGTTTACGAGCAGCTTATGAATTATGAACGTACCTGTAGTTAGAATTTCGAATAGAGTCCGTTAGATTTGGAATGACGGGGTCCATGGAAAGTTACACGACAATTGTTGGCGAGTAATAACCTTTTTTCCCTCTTGAAAGGGCGTGATTGAACGTGTGAGATAGTTTTAGATTAGTTTTCAGATGTGACGCAGATTTCAGAGCGGTGGAACTATGGGTCGCCACTCTGATGTCGTTTCTCACCGCGACGGGTTCTGTAAATAAAGCTTGATCATGAAACAAACAAATCTTATTTGTTAATTAAATATTCAAAACAAGAATGACCAGCCCAGCACGAAGAAAACAAGAAAGAAGAATCAACCCCCAGCAGAAGCCCACTAGATCAACAGGAGAAAATGGTCGACGAGTTGGAACCAGTAGACAGGGAACTCCAGGAAATAAACAAGGGGAAAAAAAGGAAAATCGAACCAGTCGCAATTTTGACTGTCGGAAAAAAAACAAAAAAACAAATGAATTTAGATAATGAATATTGAAAAATAGATGAAAATTAATCCGACAGTATGAAATTTAACATTTTTGGAAAAACAAATGATGTTATGTAATTGCTGACAGAAATCTGTTTCGACCAAATCGATAAATTGGTCATCTTCACGAGAAACACAGACGGGAAAAGAAAAATATCCGTTAGAAGACTGTTTACAGACGAACGCTATATTCATATGCAGAAAATTTAAAAAAATGCGTGTTCTGTTTTAAAATAAAATAAGTTTCTTAAAAATAAAAAATAAAACTTATTTTATTTTTAAAACATATTATAAATATTGAAAAGTGCTCAATGCGTACTTGTAGAGCTGAGTTAGGGGATAGAATCACCGATAGAAATTAACTATTTAGGTTTCCCGGAAAGTATCTTCAGGATAATTCTTGTCTTAAACTTTATATATATATATATATATATATATATATATATTATATATATATATGTATATGTTTTAAGGGAGCCAAGCTCATCGTAGATGATTTGATAGGCAGAACCAGAAGAGTAACGAGTAAGACAATTATCTTCTCATCATATTTTAATCCGCATCTCTCGCTCTCTCTCCTCGTTTGTTACGATTTTTGTGGTCATCCTTTAGGCTACAAGCAAGATCTCTGTCCAACGGAGATCCTTGGTGTTAAGCAGAGCCCGATCCTTAGTGAAGAATACTTGCATTCCTCCTTAGTATCCATTCATATTGGGTATGATCCTTTGGTTATTCCTTGGTGCTCCTCAGTCTGGCAGGTCGTTCGTCAATAAATGCAAATGCACGTCTGTCAATATCAGCCGATTAAATAGTTAACCAACCACATGTTCGGGCTGTTGATAGGCTGAGGTGTAGACATACAGTATAGGCAGATACACACAAATACACAATATATATATATCAAAAGTCAAAGAGATGAAGGAATAAATAGGTGTACGTTCTAATATGTAAATAAACCAGTGTGTGTTTATATGAACTAGCAAATATATGCACCCTCCGGGTGCAAGTATTAATGTCATAAAATATTAAATTAAATTAGAAAGTTTAAAGAAACTAAATAAGAATGCAGATAAATGGATTTGAAACAGAGAGGGGTATAATCGAAAAATATAACAGCTGTAGCTTCCTCTTCCATCACCTCCGTCTTTCCTTGCTAATTTTTTTCTACTTTAACTATTTAGTTAAATCAGGAAGTAAAGAATAAAATTACAGTTATTTCTTTTTGTTAATTGATTTCTTTTAAGATTTATCTCTGGGATTTTTGCTCATATTCATTAAGATAAAATCAAATAATTAGAAATCAATAATACTAAGCACATATTTATTAAAATCAAATTTTAAATATCCATATGCAAATTAGGCTTGCCGTTCACACTGTAAACTGCTATTTTGTTGTATATATAAATACAATTGCATGTTATTAGTACGTAGATATGGCCAACAGTATTAATAATGAAAAACAATCTTATTAATAATTGAGGCTTGAATAAAAATGATTCATGGAGAATGTGATGTATAATAACAAAGGGAATTGTGACTTGAGCAGTGATATAGTTTCGGTTACAGACAAACAAACACATAATCTCCATTATAATAAGATACATGAAGTGGTATATTTATGGGAGGGGAGACCCCGTGGCATTGTTGCTAACGTGCTGGACTACAACATAGTTGTATGAACTTCAGTTGCACTATTACATTCACTTTCAGACTAATGCTCTTGGGAAAGGTATGAACTCCTCCCTCCAGCCCTGGGTTAAATAGTACTACTGTTCATCTACAAGGATAGCTATTTGGTAACCTTGGTATGGCTACCAGTCTAAACAAAGGAAAACTTTGAATTCAAAACCTGTTAAAGTACGCTTAAAATATTGACCTTGTGTTGCATCTTGCTTGTGTGAAGGTATTGGCTAAATACATATAAAATGTGTAGATATTTTTTATGCAAATAAATCTGATTAAAATCATTTGCCAAGTAATTCGGAAAAATGTCAAAAATCTCTCTATATATATTTACCGACCCCTCCGCACGAGCAGGATGTGACACAAGGTCAATTTCTTAAGCGGAGTTTAACAGGTTTGAATTCAGAGTTTTCCTTCTCCTAGACCGGTTGCCTAACCAAGGTTAAAGAGCCCAGTCTGCCCTACTATTTACCCATAGCTGGAGGGAGAGTAGAATTCATACCTTTCCCAATGGTATTAGCGCTAAGTGAAATGCGATTACCACGTCCAGGATTTGAACTCGGGGCGACGAGTCCATTTCCTATGACTTTAACTATTACACCACGCGCTGTCAAAAATCTATATAGGCGTATACTAGCAGGACCTGTGAATATACGACAGTATGATAATTCAATTATTACAACATTTGGTATGTTTACTTAAGAGCTATAGCAAAATACTTCAATATGTAAAACATATAATAATCTTGATTTAACTCTCTCTCTCTCTCTCTCTCTCTCTCTCTTTTTCTCTATTTCCTTCTTTTCATATTTTCATTATGCTCGATCAAAACTGATTAGCGTTATCGCTTACGCGCGCTCAGACCCTCTCTCTATCTTTCGCCTACTCTCTTTCTTTCTTTCTTATTATATTTTTCTGTGTAGCATATCCATTTTTTCCATTTTTTCTCTATGATAAAAACGGAATGGTCTATTATTTAGCTGAAGTGTCACCACTGATAAAAAAAATAAGAATTCAGCGGATAAGCAACAACAGATAATCAGGATTTACATTTATTGCATTTCAACTTGGACGATTTGGATTGTCTTATCTTTAACCGGAGAATGTTGTAAGATGATAACGTACAATTAAGGAACACGAGTATTTATATATATACAAGGTGTTTCATAAAAGTATCGAGATTGAAGCTGTATTTACCAAGATAGAAATGAACAATGAATGGAACGTTAATTCTTTTCAGAATACAAGGTGTGTCATAAAAGTGCTGATTTTGAAGCTGTATTTACCAAGATAGAAATGAACAATGAATGGAACGTTAATTTTTTCAGAATACAAGGTGTGTCATAAAAGTGCTGATTTTGAAGCTGTATTTACCAAGATAGAAATGAACAATGAATGGAACGTTAATTCTTTTCAGAATACAAGGTGTGTCATAAAAGTGCTGATTTTGAAGCTGTATTTACCAAGATAGAAATGAGCAATGAATGGAACGTTAATTTTTCAGAATACAAGGTGTGTCAAAAAGTACAAAAAATCTCGATACTTTTTTGACACGCCTTGTATATTGGCCTAGAACAGGAGTGGCCAATAAGTTGATCAATCGGTAAATCATAAAGATTGTACGAGCAGATCCTACACCATTCAAAATAAATTTGAAAAAATGTTTGTTTATCATCTATCCTGGTTTATTTCTAGGACCGAATATCCAAGGCAAAGCGGTTTAAAACTGTTTGGCTGCAAAATCTGCGGATGAATAGGGGGTATCTTGTTATTTTTGATTATTGGTCGCCATGTTTGATCCAACCTCATCATTTTCTAGGATGAATCTCATAATTAGCAACAATTAAAACAAGAAAGGAGAAAAATATCAAATAATAATAATAATAATATTAATAATAATAATAATAATAATAATAATAATAATAATAATATGAATAAGAAAAACAAAAAAGAACAATAACAAGAACAAGAACAAGAAGAACCAGAAGAATTGGAATTCGTAGACCGAAAACAAAATGGAGTCCAATCCCAGCGTCTAATCAGAGGCAAAATGATGAAAAGAGCGGGAACAAGCAAAGAAGGCGCGGGAGATCCCAGCGCTTGCCGCTTGTTTAATTAACGGGTAGGAGAGCATGATTAGAAATGATGAGGCAATCATTCGCCCGTTAATTACAGCCAATCAATGACGCTTTCCTTTGTCACGTGCTTTAATTTGCTTAATCGGATCTTCCTTTCATTTTTATCTTCGTACGAACGCTCTCTTTCGATTTTCCGCAATCCCACTTGCTTCCTTTTCCTCTTGTTAATACACTGCGAATTCTCACAAAACTCCAGAGATTATTGCCCTTATCAGAAGCCTAGAACATGACAACCGCATCCCCTGAAAAGTATTAAGCCACCTAACAAAAATGAGTTTATTACTGGTTGTGATATCGATGTTTAAACGTTTCGGTCAATTTTGGTCATCTTTTCAAGCTTTCTGTCCAACTTTTTTTTATATTTGGATGGAATTCGTGGATTAGTCCACCAATGTTCATATCCCGAGTATTTTCGGCACTTCGAAGTGTCATCATCAGGGGTGATGTGTTCCAGTTTTTTTTTTCCAAAGTATATTAATAGATGTGGAGGCTGGAAGGAGAAGAATTAGACTAATGTAGTATACAAATTTAAATATCCCTTAGGAGATTGCTGTCTCCCAATAAATGAAAATACGTACATCGGTTTTGCCTCAACGACTTTATCACACCGTTTAACTCTTCATATGACAGATAATAGCCCCATTTCACGACATCTAAAATTACATGTATGTCCTCACTCTAATTACCGAAATATCCTAACGGAAAATACGCACATTCTGTACAAAGAAGAAAATAAACAAAAACTCCAAATACTAGAAGTTTTATACATAAAACAATACAAACCATCCTTGAATAAAATTAATTTTCAATGCAGTACTCACATTTTAAAATGCCTATAACACATTTCCTATCAGTTCTCCTCTTTCCAGCCTCTACATCTATTAATATAATTTGAAAAAAAAACCAAAAACAAAAACTGGAACACATCACCCCTGATGATGGCACTTCGAAGTGCTGAAAGTACTCGAAATATGAACTTCGGTGAACTAATCCACGAAATTCATCCAAATATACAAAAAATATTTGGACAGAAAGCTTGAAAAGATCACCAATCGTTAAACAGGAGATCTGCCTTTTGTTTAATTCAACATGTGTCAATGAAAGAATGATGCGCAAACACACACACACACACACACACATATATATATATATATATATCTTATTATAATGGAGATTGTGTGATTTTCTGTCTGTAACCGAAACTATATTACTACTCAAGTCACAATTTCCTTAGTTATTTACGTCACATTCTCCATGATTCTATTTCTATTTAAACCTCAATTAATAATAAAACTGTTTGACATTATTAATACTGTTGGCCTTACCTAAATACTAATAACATGCAATTGTATTTATATATACAACAAAATACCAGTTTTCAGAGTAAACGTAAAGCTAATTTGCTTATTGATATTAAAAAAACTGATTTTAATAAAAATGTGCTTGGTATTATTGATTTCTAATTATTTGGTTTTATCTTAATGAATATGAGTAAAAATCTCTTCAATAAATCCTAAAAGAAATTCATTAACAAGAAGAAATAACAGTAATTTTATTCTTTACTTCCTATTTTAACTAAATAGTTAAATTAGAAAAATTAGCATAGAAAAACGGAAGTGATGAAAGAGTAAGTTTCAGTTGTTCTATTTTCCGATTATACCCCCTCCGTTTCGAATCTTTTTATTTGAATTCTTAATTAGTTTCATTAGCCTTTCTGATTTAATCTAATATTTTATTACATTTAAACTTAAATACTTGCACCCGGAGGGTGCATATATTTGCTAGTATATATAAATCTGTTTTTTTTTTTGGGGGGGGGGGATCACCCTATATTAGCGCTGTGTGAAATAGAAACAGCCTCGCCAAGGATTTGAACTCGATTTGCAGTGTTCATTATCACGGTCATAACTCATTACTCCCTGTTCCGGAGGTGCTTCTAAAATAGAATGCTTGCGTAACTGAGACCCATTTGGCAATGCTGCTTTAAACTCACTTCATATTACATTCTCATCCCTGAGAGAAGTTTGTTAGATATCACTTTAAATCCAACCAGCCAACCAACCCACCAACTAACCACCTAACTAAATTTATTTATTCTCACCATTTTCTGGAATCATTTATTAATTAAATTTTCATCTTCTTTTACATTTCCCTTCCTATATCGAGTTATCTCCCCCTAGTTTTATTCAATTTTTGTTCCTTTTTGTTTCTCTTTCTCTCCCTCTCTACTCAAGGCCATTTACTGTTATTATTTAATTCAGATGTTCAGGGTTTATTAAATCAGCCCTACTTAGCCTGGCACACCGGCCCCAGATTGCTTACGGCACCTTACTGTTTTTAAGGGGTCAATAGATGACCATTTATTGAAAGCATATAAGCAAGCGTATCGCTGCTTAACGTCGTTAATCTCATGAGAATCGATGCGATCAACGTCACGTGAACCTAAGCTCTTAATAAAAAAAAAAAAAAAGAAAAGAAAAACGAGAAAAACATAGATTTGGCCCAAGGCCGTAAATATGGAATATTCTAGTGAGGATCGAACGCACTGTTAATTAATTATTTACACACCACTTCACTTCTTTTTAACTTTTTTTTTTTTTGTAATTTTCTTTCTTTGAATCAATTTTTAGTTTTACTTGTCTTCTAAGTAAAATGAAACAACTTTGTTGTATAAATATTGTTACGTTAATCTTTTGAAAAAATCAGCATGCAAAATCCTAGTGTCGATATTATTATTATTATTATTATTGTTTACTCCTTTTGAGTTTTCACATCAGTATCAGCTGATGGTCTTTCACTGGGGTCTGAGTGACAGCAAGTCTCCTCAGGTCTCCAGGACTCTTCTGAGTATTCTGGCAGATTGCAGCAGTGCAGTGTTCTGAATGGTTTCAATCCATCCTCTAATTTCCAAACTTTCCAAACCCTTTTCCAATCCTTTTGGGACCGTTCCAAGTGCACCAACCACAATTGGTAACACTTTCACTTTCATATTCCTTAACTTTTTAAGTTCTTTGGCAAGGTCCAGATATTTGTCCATTTTTTCATTTTCCTTTAGCTTCACCCTGTGATCTGCTGGAACTGCAAAATCCACCAGTTGACAAATTCTTTCTTTTTTATTTATCAACTCTAGGTCTGGTCTTCTTGCTGGGATAAGGTGATCCGTTATTATTATTATTATTATTATTATTATTATTATTATTATTATTATTATTGATCATTCCAAGTGCACCGACTACAATTGGTATCGCTTTCACCATCATATTCCACACCTTTTTCAATTCTCTGACAAGGTCCAGGTATTTGTCCATCTTTTGTTTTCTTTAAACTTCACTGATTATTATTATTATTATTATTATTATTATTATTATTATTATTATTATCGTCATTTTCACTCCTTTTGAGTTTTTCATATCAGCGTTAGCTGATGATATTTCACTGGAGTTTGAGTGACAACAAGTCTCTTCAGGTCTCCAGGACTCTTCTAAGTATTCTATCGGATTGCAGCAATACAGTAGTCTGGATGGTCTCAATTCTTCCCCTGATCTCCAGATCCTCTAGTCTTTTTTCCAAGTTTATTGGGACCATTCCAAGTGCACCAACTACAATTGGCATCACTTCCACCCTCACATTCCTAAGCTTTTTTTAAATTCTCTGGCAAAATCCAGGTATTTGTCAATCTTTTCGTTTTCTTTCAACTTCACCCTCTGATCATTATTATAATTGTTTACTCCTTTTAAGTTTTCCCATCAGCATTAGCTGATGGTCTTTCACTGGAGTCTGAGTGACAGCAAGTTTCCCCAGGTCTCCAGGAATGTTCTGAGTATTCTGGCAGATTGCAGGAGTGCAGTGTTCTGAATGGTTTCAATCCATCCTCTGATTTCCAAACTTTCCAAACCCTTTTCCAATCCTTTTGGACTGTTCCAAGTGCACCAACTACAATTGGTATCACTTTGACTTTCATATTCCATAACTTTTTCAGTTCTCTTGCAAGGTCCAGATATTTGTCCATTTTTTTCATTTTCCTTTAGCTTCACCCTGTGATCTGCTGGAACTGCAAAATCCACTAGTTGAAAAATTCTTTCTTTTTTGTTTATCAACACTAGGTCTGGTCTTCTTGCTGGGATAAGGTGATCCGTTCTAATTTCAAAGTCCCAGAGAATTTTGCGCGTTTCGTTCTCAAGAACAGATTCTGGTTTATGCATATACCATTTTGTTGTATGGTCAAAATTAAATGTTTTGCATAATTCACAGTGGATCACCTTATTATTATTATTATTATTATTATTATTATTATTATTATTATTATTATTATTGCCGCTGTTGCTGCTACTCTTTTCTTTTGCGTTTGAGAATTTAAATAACCATCATGATGTCTACTTGTTGAATGCGCAGTTTTTCTTTTTATCACCAATCAGACTCTTTACCGGAAACTGAAAGAAAGGACAAATCTAACAAGTGATTGAAAAGGAGACATTTTCGGGGTCTCAAAGTAACAATGATATCAAAAGAAACAAGATGAAAGGTGGACGAAAAGAAAAACGGTAATTAAAACGGGAAAATGTCTGAAAGCAGAAGAGAAGCCAAAAGGAACCGAAATAACAATAAATGTTTGAAATCTCCAGGGAAAATTAAGAAATTGAGTAAAAGAGTCTTGGAGAATAAAGAGGAGGCTGGCCTTTATAAAAAAATGGTGCGTAAATAGAATTACGGAAAATTAAATAAGAAATTAACACTCTGAAGAATAATGACGATTTTGACCTGGCTACAGTATACGTCTGATTTCTATCTTTCAATTTCTATCTCTTCAGTCAGTAGAGCATCTGCTGAAGAATCACAAGGTGCCGGGTTCGATACCGGCTCTCGCAAACTTAGCGCATTAGTAACACACCTTGGGTCATCTGATCTGTGCTGTAATATATATATATATATATATATATATATATATATATATATATATATATATATATATAATATGTATTATATTATATATATATATACATATATATATATGTGTGAAATAAAAGGAAATTGATCAGACAGTGTGAATTTGATATATTGAAAAAACAAATGATGTTTACAAATGCTTGGGATCATCAGGAGATTTGTAAACATCATTTGTTTTTTTCAATATATCAAATTCACATATATATAATATGTATTATATGTATGATATTATATATATATATATACATATATATATAATATGTATTATATATATAATATTATATATATATATATATATACATATATAATATGTATTTATATATCTAATATTAAATATATATATATATATATATGTACATATATATATGTAATATGTATTATATATATATAATATTATATATATATATATATATATACATATATATAATATGTATTATATATATGATATTATACGCACACACACACACACACACACACACACACACACACACACACACACACACAATATATATATATATATATATATATATATTAGGGATACCAAAATGAAGCTAAACTGCATTTTTGACAAAATGACTTTACCCTCCCCCCCCCTACAGATAATAATTTACCAAAAATCAGAGATTTATTGGATTTTAATGAAATTTTCAGTGTTTATTTATCAATGAATGATCTTTATAATGCATTATTTATTTTATTTCAAAACTTTCTAATTTTTTTGAAATTTCAAAATTAAGTGACCTGAAAAAATTGTTGGGAGCGTAACATTTTGTTCGAGTTGGTCATATAGTTTTCTAATTACAGTATAAATAAAGAGATAAAAGACCGAAGTTATGAATAGAAACAAAGTTTACGGTGGCTTATCTATGAGAAAATAAGTGCCGAAAATCGAAAAATTAAATGTAAAAAAATAATAAATAATTAATTATTTGGAGATTTCTTTTTTGCTCATTTCGATAAATATTTAATTGGCTATAATCTTATAAAAGAAAAAAGTATGCATCGATATTTTTTCTGCTTAAAAGAGTGGTGGGGTGGGTACATTTTCAATCAAGATTTTCTTCAAAAAGTATACTTTGATGTAATAAAATAAGTTTTGCATTAAATAGATATTTATTTTTAGAATCTAAAAATATAACATTTTAAACTTAGCATCAGGCTTTTCATATTTTAAATGAATTTTATATATTAATTTTTCATAGCAAAAATACTAAATTAAAGTTTTGAAATAAAATAACTGATGCATTATAAAATTCATTTATTGATAAATCAATACTGAAAATTTCATTAAAATCGGATAATTACCTGATTTTTTGTAATTTTTTTTCAATCGCGAATGTTACATTCACATTGTAAACAAGCGCTTTAAAACCCTTGAAAAAGATTGTTAATGGCGGATCGCGTCGAAATTGAACAAAACAAATCGTTTTAATCTATTAAAAATAAACTGCACATGTAATGATATTTTTCTTTTTTTTAATGATGGTCATTATGTTACTACTTATCATTTTAGACAAAAGTTTGACCTTAAATAATAGATTTAATTAATTCTAATTTGTTTTTAAAAATCTAGCAGCCGGCAAAATTAGGTATCCCTAATATATAGGGTCATCCACAGACACGTGATTCGACTTATCAAGTCTCTTCAGGGTGGCTAGAAATTTTTGTAAGCTACCTACAGCCGGAATTGAAATCCGGTCGGTCAGGTGTTAGTCCGGCACCTTAACCATTAGGCTGTGTTCACTTACAGAATGGGAAGGGGATTTTAACTGTTTTAATACACACATCGCTTTGTGTGTAAAGGCCGCCACAGAGCCATAAAATTCGATAATTATAGAAAATAATCATGACAAGTGAATTTCGACAAAGAATTGTTCGGTGTGTAGAACATCGTACAGACTATTTCAACTTTATTAAGTCTCATCAGCGATGTATACTAACGATTTCCCTCTTTATTCAACAATGCTTCTAAAAACAAACATCCAAAATCTTATTTCCTTCACCGAGGCATAGGCCTGGTTTGTTATTGTTCACTCAACGTCCCCGTACCTCATATGGTAGAGGCGTATTAGTATCATTGACAGGTTAATTTCGCAAGGATTGTCCGGTGCGTATCGTGGCCGAAGCAGTATGGTCTCTGACTATGCCTGCAGAAGTCCCGGTTTCGATTTCTGTCGGAGGGAAATCGTTAGTATACATCGCTGATGAGACTTAATAAAGTTGAAACAGTCTGTACGATGTTCTACACACCGAACAATTCTTTGTCGAGATTCACTTGTCATGATTATTTTCTATAATTATCGAATTTTATGCGATATACGCATTGTAATTGCCTTCAAGCAAAAATATAAATAATAATATATACTTTATTCAACAATGCTTCTAAAAAACAAATATCCAAAATATATATATATATATATGTGTGTGTATGTGTGTGTGTGTGTGAAAAAAGGTTAGAAAAATGAATAGATATATTGGGTTTTTGAAGCATAAAAGAATAAGGAAACTAAGAATTCACATAGGCTAATATGATCTGTATGGTAAAGTAGGAAGCTGACGGTAGGTATGGCGCTCCAACTCAGATGCATTAACAATCTCCCTGGTCTAGCCCTAGTGAAAGGGGGATTCACTCGGTGATCCGCTAGGACGGCAGAATCCACGAGATGAGAATTTTTCTTCTTGTTAATTAACATTAAGTCCAAACAACGTGGTTCAGAATTTGACCTCGGGTAAAAAAAAAGTCGACGGGGCGGCCTAAAGTCGGTATCAGCCATGCAACGAGGGAGTCTATCCCCTTTTCAATAGCGCTAGACCAAGGAGATTGTTTTGGCATCTGAGGTGGAGCGCCACACCTACCATCAGCTCCTTACTTTACCGCACAGATCCCTGTGCTACTCATAACGCTGAGTTGGCGAGGACCGGTATCGAACTAGGAACCTTGTGATTTCTAGCCGAACGCTCTACCTACTGAGCTAACCCATTTGACCCTAATTTCCCACGACGATAACCATTACGTGACGAACGCCTCTCTACTTTAGATACTCGAT